>BROG01000548.1:240000-506376 GCA_030159075.1 Atrina japonica
CGCCATATTACGAAAGTCGTCTAAAGAGGTTTCCTCTTGTATCGTTGTAAAATAGTTTTTACTCTCACAGCTATGACCTATGAACAGAATTGAGAATAGGTTACATGGGGATCGGATAATATCTATCAAAGTACTTCTGTTCTGATAACTTGATTTTCTGGATCATCAGGACCTATTTTTTAGGAAGGAGATATTAGAGATTTTCGAAACGGCCGACATATCTATAAAAATGATTTTAAAAAATGATCATGTCTTTTGACATTTTCACAGAAAGCGTTTTTTTTTTTTTGGAAATCTACATGGCTGCAACAATTTTAACTAATTATAGCCTTAAAAATAATAAACAATAAAACGATGTCATGTTGCAGAATTTCAGAAAATATAGCGATCAATGGGACCCGCGATACAGTGCGGTCAGACTATATGAGTTGGCGGATGAATTCAAGTTTTTAAATGAGTAAATGCTTACTATGAGCAATTTACACTGTAGTCAAAGACAAATTTAAAGATGATTACAATTAGTTGACTTACATGAAGATTCCGATTATGCAAAACAAAGATACTGGTAACATTATCGTCGCACCAAAACATTTTATTCATATAGTGACCTATATATTCTGAAAAATTTGTGGGTAACCAGTCTAGACATGCGCATAACACAACACATTTAAATGTATCAAGAAAATTAGATTCCGCTTCATACATTCTAGGGATTACTGTTGAAGTTTATTTTGTGTTTTTTAAGTAATTCAATAGATAATATATACTATAGTGGATCGGTGTAATATAAAAATATAACATTTCTGATCGGGTGGTAGTGCAAATTGTCACGCCATGAAAATCATTGTCAACCTCGGCTTCGCTTCTTTTGACAATGTATTTTCGGAGTGACAATTTTCACTTACACTCTCTCAGGAATGTTATAACACACACACACACATACACACACAGATATATATATATATATATATATATATATATATATATATATATATATATATATATATATATATATATATATATATATATATATATATGTGTGTGTGTGTTTGTGTGTGTGTGTGTGTGTGTGTAATGTATATGCATTTTACATACAGTTTGGCAGAATACATGTTATATATTTTTTTATTAATTTTTTTACATATAAATAATTACATACATAGATGTACACAAGAGACAGAGACAACTTTCACACACACTTTCGCACAGCTTATATATTATATGTCTATGTTTTGTAATGTTAGATATTAACATCAACAAGAATATAATGATATTATGTGCACTGTCATTTTATAAAAGCATATTACTTGTAAAAATTCTTAAATATGTAGATAACAATATACATTCTATAGATTAATGGATCAGTGATCACCCAAGGGCTAAAGAAAATTTTTGTTATCTATTGTTAAAAAGTTCACTTCTATTATTTTTTGTGTATATCATTTTTTCTATCATATAATAATGTTTAAGTTTATTTTAAAAAGGCGCTAGCTCAGGTTTCCTTTTCTGAATTTTCATCGACAAAATGAATTGTTTTGCTAAAATCAAAGCTAAATTAACAGAGTTTTTTACCAAGTATTATGATTTATTTATCCAAATTAACATATAATTGACAATATGTATCCAGCCAGGCAAATAGCTCGCCCCAAAAGGATTTTGTTATGTTACATGTAAAAAACAAATAAAGAAGACTTTCTTCCTCTGTATCGCAAAATGTACACATATTAGAGTCTGAAATTTTGAATAACAATTTATTGGTTGGTAAAATACGGTGTAATAATCTGTATTGGAACCATCGAATTGTAGTATCAATAGTTACTGAAAAAGGCATTTATTTACAATTTTGTTGTTGGTTTCTTCCTCCTCGATACCAAATTTATCACACCATTTTGTTATATAAGTATTTTTAACTATTAATTTACTCATAAAGATATCATATACTGAGGTCTTATAATTCTTATTTTTAATTAAAATCTTAAGATATTCAAGAATATGAGGTAAAGTGATTTGAAAATTGTCATGTCTGGCTTGTGGCCATTTCCTCAATATACATTGTTTTATTCCGTAGAATGTTGTTAGGGATGGGTAAAATTCATACTTTTCACAAAATTCTTCATATGATAATAGAGCTCCATTTTACATTTTCTAAGTAGTGATCTTGAATTTTATATAGGTTTTCATAAAACAATTTTATCTCATTCAATATATCTTTTTGGTTAGTTAGGCAGGACCCATCATCATTTATTATCTTAATTATGTTTTTATTTGTGTGATTCACTTTTTCTAATGCCGAGAAATACTTTGTAGGTTTTTCACCATGTTCTGTCCATCTACATTTAGTTCTAAGGAGAAGTCCATTAAGCTCATGTTGTCTAATTGTTTCAGGTTCAGATTTTAATTCTTCAAGTTCATTATATATATCATTATATGTATTGTTATTTTTATTTATCTCTTCCTGTAAGTTCTTAATTTTATTTTCAAGATCTAGTTTATGTTTAATTCTGTTACGTTTTTTATCAGCTGTATATGGTATAGTCATTGTCCGTATTTTCATTAGAAGTATATCAAAGAATAATTGATCATTAATTTAGATCCATTTCATCAATTTGATCTAAGTTTAGTCTGTTATAATTCAAATTTAGTGTGTAGAATAATATTTTTAACCTTTTGTATATATAACCTATCCTTCAAGAGTGAATTATTGAATTTCCAAAATCCTTTCCCATTTTCAAAATTGGATATTTTAATTTCAAAATATATCAAAGAATGATCTGTCCTATAGCCAGGTAATATTTGTGTTTTCTCTATAATGTTTAGAAGTGGTTCAGAGACAAGGAAAAAGTCATGTCTAGCTTTTTTTTATTGTATTTTTACGAAACCAAGTAATTGTTTTTGAATTAGGGTTTTGTATTCTCCACGGATCCTCTATTGACAATTCTCCCTTTAGGGTATTCACTTCAGTAGCTGCTCTTACATATTTTGTTGCACATAATTATCACAATCAAAATTAAAATCAAGCACGAGGTTAAAATCCCCACAAACAATAATGTAATCAGATTGGCTATTACTTAATTTACTCTTTAAATCAATATAGAAGTTGGGGTTATCTTGGTTTGGACCATATACACTCAAAATTGTTACTGTGAATCTATGTGCTACTTCGATGTTTATAATAATATAGTTCCCATCTTTATCTGTGGCACATTCCAATAGCTTATATTCAAAATTATTATTGAACAAAATTGATACCCCCCTTGAATTACTAGTGCCATAACTTGATACAATTTCATATCCCCATTGCATTCGAATAATTTTTTCCATATTATGTGAGAAGTAGCTATCTTGAATACAGCAAATTGATGCAGATTTCTCTCTCAAATATCCAAAAACATCTTTCCACTTACTTAAATTCCCTAGGCCCCCACAATTCATTGATACAATTTTAAACTTATTACAGGTAGGCATATTTATGCAAATGGTACACAAGTTTAAGGACAGGCAAATAGTACAACAAAGTATGTTCAAAGTTTAAGCATCCTCTCACATAGCAAACACACGTGGACAAGTACAAACATAAAAAACATCGTAAATACATACATACTTTTGGACCACATTATTCAAGATGGATTAAACGGCGATGGGCTAGGTCTGGGATCATTGTTATATAAAGAGTGTAAAATAAGTAAATAAATAGATCTGATTAAATAAAATAAACAGAATGCATTAATCAGACTGATCGCCCCTTCTATCTTATTTTACGGTGAACAATCATACTAACTATCTTATGGGCGCCTGCGCTATCGTTTCTAAATAGATACAAAAAAAAATATCATTCGGTAGTGTTACCATGTATGACATACATGTATGATAAGTAAAACACTCACTTTTCAAGTTCTAAAAGTGCCAAGCTGGTAATTATCATTATTCACTTATTGTCAGGAAATCGTTGTATTACAGATAACGCAGGAAACCCATAGCGGACTTGATGAATTCCGTGACAGACAAAACTATACCAGTTTATATGATAATTCACATTTCTTGGGAAAGGAGATTGATAAACAAGGCCTTCTGAAGTGAGTGAAAGGGAAAACTAATACATGTACTAATAGACTCTAGTAATAATGTTGAGTGTGTCACGAAACTCATATTTTTACCGCAATATTCATACAAACATATCACAAGTAATACACATTTTCAATTGACTGAACCTGACATGACAGAATAAACTAATAACTAAACTTTCCGTAAGCAAAACAGAGGTCTATATGAAGTATTTAAAACGGAATTCACATCCATATTTTTTACCGCAATATTCTTACAAACATAGGCCTATTACAGCTAATTGTCTGTCATTTAATCTGATGTGAAAGAGAAACGACTAATTAAATAAGTCTTAAGTGGGCGAAAGTGTATGAATTTTCGAAACGAAATTCACATGCACTTTTTTGTCGGAACATTCATACGATCATTATCATAAATAAAGCAGTGACATTTTCAACGATGAATCCGATAAGACAAAGTAAACAGACAGAACAAAATAAATAAATAGATCTTTCGTGAGCAAAAATTATATGAATATTCAAAACGAAAAGGTGAACGTCATTCTCACAAAGAAGGAGTAGGTAGGTGAAACTTAAGAGTCATTGATCCATGGAATCACGGTTGGACACGTGCCTGTGTTTTTGTCGGAGCTTTTTGTCAATGTCATCGTTAATATCGAATTTAATTCGATACGTGCTATTGACCGGTTTAGCGAACTCACTGCCATTGAAATACCACGCCTGACTAATTCCATCGTGATCGTTTAGACGTTGTATCAGTCGTGAGTTCAGGTACGTGACATCGTCGGCAAGTCTCAAGCCTTGGTGCGCGGTTTTAAACGTGGATCTTTTTTCATAATGCGCGATTTAATGTCAGAGTTTTTCACTTTCATAATTATTGGACGCGGGGAACCTTGCACTTTGCTGGGTAGTCTGTGGGCTGCCAAAATCTCTTCCTTTTTCAGGTCAACTTGCGCACATTCTTTCAGCACTGCACATACTACAGATGTGGTATCCTCATCTCTTGACTCCTTCATTCCATAGATTTTTATATTATTTTTACGAGAATATTGTTCGTTGTAATTAGATTTCAGATTAGCAGTTTCCGCAATTCTCGTAACCCCTTCAAGTGATGATTAGGTTAGGTTAGGTTACGGATAGTTGCATCTCTTTTGGCTATCACTTCTCTCAAGTTATCAACATCTAAACATAGACTGTCAATTTTATCCTCCAGATTGCCACATCTTTCCCTATAATTTGACTCCATGCTTTTCAAACGATCTTCTGCATCTTTCTTGTACTGATCAAGCATTTCTTTGACGATTGCTTTTACAATATCTGAAAGGTCATTTTAGTGACAGAATTTTTCATAGTGATTTTTATCTCTTCGAGGTCGTTTAGTATCAAATTAATTTCCTCCATGCTTGTGTCCGAAACCTCACTATGAGTCCTTTTCGAGGGAGGTTCTATATTTGACTTAATCTTACTTGAAGTCTTGGTGTGCTTATCCTTCTCCTTTGAGCTGGATTGGAAATATTTTGATTTCGCTGGATCTGCCATGTTATGTGTAGGGCACAATGTCCGAGATCACCTCAGTGAAAAGTACTCACTGTTTACAAGTTTACAAAGTATTAACAATCCAACTGTTCTAATTGTCCACACATACGTCAAATATACGACAAGAAACTTACAAAAGACAGTACTTTGTGCAATGATGAGAAATTTCAGCTTTTATAATCCTCTAATACTGCCGTTAATCGCAAAATTTTGGGAGCGGTTAAAACAGTCTGACCACTCTAGAGGCCATCTTGAATCATGTAATATGATTTTAGAAAAGAGTTAAAAGAGTAGGAAATTGTTTTGACAGTTTGTGACTAATCCTTTAATATCACTCCTTTTTAGATAACAGAATATATCTAACTAAACACATCATTTACAATTCACTTTGTTGTATTTGAATGTCTCATTATATACCCTCTAGATGTAGGTAAGCAAAGGTTTTCCTTTTTATCCTACCAAAACCGTTGCCTAACTCAAACTCTTCAGATTCATAGGATCGCTTTTGTTGGTCGCGTGGTATAGCGTTCGACTAGCAATCCAAAGGCTCAAGGTCATAATAATGTCTTTGAAAATGGTAGTGACTGTTCTTTAAGTCAAGTGCTCCGGATACGAAGTGAAAATCACATGTCTTTCGTACGAGACTTGATAGATTTTGAAAGTCAATGGATATCTTCACCTGGTACATTTACAAATAGGCATTATGACAACACAGCAAATATGTAGAGAGAGAGAGAGAGAGAGAGAGAGAGAGAGAGAGAGAGAGAGAGAGAGAGAGAGAGAGAGAGAGAGAGAGAGAGAGAGAGAGAGAGAGAGAGAGAGAGAGAGAGAGAGAGAGAGAGAGAGAGAGAGAGAGAGAGAGAGAGAGAGAGAGAGAGAGAGAGAGAGAGAGAGAGAGAGAGAGAGAGAGAGAGATGTATTAACATTGTTAGGTCGAACGTTCTCAGGTCGATCTGTGATTACGTCTAAAATGTCCACCTCCAGTCTCAGCCTCTGCTTTTTTTTATATTTAGAAAGATGCAAATAAATTTTTTTAATTTAAAGTAACAATGAAGAAGTACCATTTAATAGTCGAAGCTCAAGTCCGTTAGGACACGACGGATTAGATGTGCAATGACCTCAACATGAAGAAGAATTGCGAATCCCAAATGGTGTCCGGAAGGAGTAAGCATCCTCTGCTGGCATGCCACACCCTTAGATTTATTCGTAATACCTTACATAATTCGTCAACACAATTTAATTAATTTGTTGGCATGACATGCATGCACTATATCGCCTCGCGCAGTAATGACTTGTTGATACTGATATTATTTTATGTTGATACGAACGGTAAAGTGGGCGCCACATGCATTAAAAGTCGATTGCGCAGAACTATGACCGGATTTTGGTAGAGCCCAGCTTATATCCTAGGTCTATGGACTGACTCTGATTAGATATAAAGACAGGAGCCGATTTGATCTTAAGTCACGAACTCTTCTATAAATGGACGTTGTCGTAAGTGTGGTCCTAAGACCGAGTCTAAGACTTGTGTTCGTTCGCAAAATGGGCCCCAGAATACTGATCTTTCAAACACTTAATATAAGTATATCATATGTACAAGATATACCTCACTCTGTTTAAGTAAGCTTATTTTGCTTACATGTACATCAATTATTAAAGTCGTACTTAACAGTTTAGTGTAAAATGAAACAACTGACCTGACCAACTTTGTCACGGTAAATAATGTCAGACTACTCCTAGTCATGAATTGTAGTCAACCACCGCCCAGAGGACTGTATAAACTATGTGTGAAGTTTTCTTAGGAAATCGGCAAAGTTAAGATGTGCGAGAAATAAAAGAATTCTTATTCAAAGTAAAACAACTTTTTTTTCTTTCTACCTCATCGACCTCTGAATAAAAATGTCACATGAAACGAGGTTATACATAAAAATAAAGACATACTGAATACACTTGAAATAAAACACAAGAAAAGATCGATGTACTCGCAGTAAATTACTTTTCCTTTACATAGCAAATCGCGTTTTAAAGCAGTATGAGCTGTCGTCGGCAGAAATTTTACATGCAGATTTTATGCAATATTTTATCTCATATACATCAGAAAAAGATTACTAGATGTTAAAAGAACAAATTATACATGTTCATCTGTTTGTATTTATTTCACATTCTTTTAAAAAAGAATCATTATATGTATGTATGCAATGAAGATGCGGATCGCGTTTTCTTTGCTTCAGTTTCAACAAATATATAGTAAAATACATATAACCTGGCAGGGTGGAGTCTTGTGAACCCTTTTCTCCTGGAAGAGTTTAAATTTTAGATAATAAAGCATAACATTAAAATTTCACAGACTAGAGTAATTGTTCCTATTTGTCATCATTCATAAGCGAGTATCCAATGAGGAATAAAAGGTTTTTCTCGTGCATCTTGACGTAACCGAAAAGTGAGTAGAATCATCTGTATGATTATCAAAAGGTTACTCCGTCCCGCCATCTTATGTGAATCGGATGATAATTATGAACATGCACGGTAAAGCTCATTCGAGTGTTTAACCTAGAGGTATGCACTTACATATGATGATTACATAAGAAAGATATGTATTGATTTTTTCCATTCTTGAAAAACTGTTTACGCTCTTAAATCATGGATAATTCCATATTTATTGACATTTTTATTGTTTTAAAATGGGTACAAACTGATTCAACACTTCGGACAAAAAAAAAGCCATAGACGACGGGTCATATTGCTTTAAGCCCCAAAACTATAACTTTATTTATTTCAACATGTACTTAATGGAACAGACAGATATAAGAAAATATACTCTATATATGACAGAGAAATATAATTATACATTTGCTGTTAACTTAAAAAGTTCTGATTGGTCGAGACATGACAAAACATTGAAAACTCAAAACCAATATTTCGTAATATTTCTTACATTTCAATTGGGGAATGTTAAATTTTGTTTAATACACTACGTACAACGGGAGGCAATCAACATTTTGTTTTTAACAGAACATGGAATATAAATGTTTAGATAGAGCTACGTTATCCTAAATGAACCCCGTTCCCCGGGTGTTAGTACTAAAACTGGTAGGGGAAATATACCCGGGTACATAAAGCTGTTCTCTATATAAGTTTCACGAGCGACAGCAATCGACAATAGTCCCTGATAATTTAAAATGAAATGCAAGTTTAATACAGTTGCTCTTTACGGCAGCGTGATAAAAACACAGGTAATGAAAGTTACTTCTCTCAACATAAGGAATAAGTAAGCAATAAATATTCATATTGATGTTTATCTTATCGGCTAATTATACTATATAAGTACGTTTTACTTTTTAAAATATAAATAAATAACCCCTCTCTCTCTCTCTCTCTCTCTCTCTCTCTCTCTCTCTCTCTCTCTCTCTCTCTCAAAAACGTTTTCTATTTGAACAATTTCAGTGCATCTACTTAGGTTTTTTTTTTCTAATAACGCGACACACTTCTCTCTTCCGAATGTATACAAATATGAACTATCGATGTATAAATACAGAAATAAATTTCTGCTACATGAGTAGTTAAAACAACATAAATTCACCAGGTTTAAAACATTTATCCACAAACAATAGAAAGTTAAAATAATGTCCTACTTTTTATGTTACAGACCACTACTCTCAATTACAATCGGCACGTTTACATACCTGGGTTTGCGTTTTTTTGTAATTATAAGTATTTATTGAGTAATCATATTTCATATTAACTTTTAAAACAACAAATAATACGGAATGGAATGGAAATGAAGAGCAAACTATGAACTGGCAAAACAGAATATTGCAAAAAATTACGTGGTACAAAAACAAGTAAACAGTACATATAAAAACCGGAAGTGACCGGAATCATTGGCGGAAGGTCAACTTCTAAAAGACCGAACCCTCCAAAACCCGGACAAAATAAACGGCCCGCATGATGATCGGCTTTCAAAAGTTGCACATCAATATATATATATATATATATATATATATATATATATATATATATATATATATATATATATATATATATATATATATATATATATATATATATATATATATTATATGTATATATACTTTGATAGCGTCACAACTTTGATATGCTAAGAGCGAAACAAACAAAACAGGTTCCCTTATGTAATTTTTAGTTCAAAATGTCAGGAAAATGACATCTTTGTTGTACACTAGACGAAAATGAGATAATGAATGCATACTTATCATACTTCGTTTGCTAAACAAACGAAACAGAAAAAGACACTGAGAAATTTAAAGGCCAGAATTCTTTCAAATTCAGCAATCAATCTGTCGTTTTTATAACAAGAACAAATAGCTAGCTCCTTCTATTTGCAATTTGTAACATTCTCTGTTTGCATATGACAAAATTGCATTTCCGGTGTTTGTTGTCATACGGAACACAATCTGTCTACACGCCAAGGAATGTCATCTATCTTTTTGAGTTACGAAAAGACGGTTTATATGATATAAAGACATTACAAAAGGGCAGCATAAATTTTCTATTTTTTAAGACTCAATACCGCCATAGTAACTAATATACATGAATGATGAGTTACGTATGGTCAGAACACCACAGAACGAACGGACAATTCGCTAATATAATATAGTGGTATCCTTCCTCATTCAGGTAACCACCTAAAATTAGCCCTTAATATTTAAATGTCTCTAATTTTCTACTTCAACAAACGCAACAATAAACACAAAGGAATAAATAAACTTAAAAAGACTAGTAAATAAAAATAGAAAAACACACAAACTACAGAACAAAAGAAGTTTAAACACACAAACCAGAAAAAAACCCATAAAAACATAACTCATATAGGTACAAAGAAGAATACAGACACCAGAGCAAAACAAAGGAAAATTAAAACCAGAACAGAGCAAAGAGAAACTTCAGATACTAGGGAAAACCAAAGAAAAAATCAGAAACCAGAGCAAAACGAAGGAAAATTAAAACCAGAACAGAACAAATAAAAACTACAGATACTAGGGCAAACCAAAGAAAATTGCAGAAACCAGAAGCGAACAAAGAAAAACCTACAGAAACTAGAGCAAAACAAAACAAACAGACATACAGGAACTAAGGTAAAAAATAGACACCAAAACAAAGCAAAGTTAAGTTAAAACCAGAACAAACAAAGAAAAATACACAAACCAGATCAAACCAAATACAAATACAGAAACTAGAGCCATACAAAGATAAAACAGTTACCAAAACAATACAAATACAGAAACAAAAGTAAAACAAAGAAAAATGCAGAAACAAGAGCAAGACAAGGGAGCAATAGACACCAGAACAAAACAAAAGAAAATTAAAACCAGAACAGAACAAACAAAAAACTACAGAAACCTGTGCAAAACAAAGAAAAACAAATAAACACCAGAACAAAACAAAGGAAAATTAAAACCAGAACAGAACAACGACAAATATAGAGCGTAGAACAGAACAAAGTAGAGTACAGAAACCAGAGCAAAACAAAAGCAAATTAAAACCAGAATAAAACAAAGAAAAAATGCAGAAACCAGCGCAAAACAAAGAAAAAAAGAAAAATGGAAAATTAAAACCAGAGAAGGACAACGACAAATACAGAAACTAGAGTAAAACAAAGAAAAATTTAAACCACAACAGACGAGAGAAATACAGAAAGCAGAGCAGAACAAAGAAAAATACAGAAACCAAAGCAAAACAAAGAAAACACAGACTCCAGAGCAAAACAAAGGAATATTAAAACCAGACGGAACAAAGAAAAATACAGAAAGGAAAAAAGAACAGAAAAAAATTACACAAACAAAAGCATAAAACCCAGACACCAGAACAAATCAAAGGGAAATCAAAAGCAGAACAAAACAAGAGCAAAACAAAGAAAATACAAAAATCAGAAATCACTATCTTTGACATCAAAATTGCCAACATGTACCTTGATATATTTACATACTGTCTGCAATTCCCTTCATTGCAAGTATATAGAGCGATGTAACGCAAAGTTCAGTGTTTGTAGTCACGTGAGCCGAGTATTGATCGCTTTACTTTTTGGCGTAGGAATACATGAATTAGAAACATTTTCTATCTATTTGTTAGACAAGTCTTTTCTGAAATTTCAACATATGAACAAATCAATAAAGAATAGAATATCATATTTATTTCTTACTTATTTATTTATTTATTTAATCTTAAAATCCATATATTACCACAAAACAAACAAAACTTACAGAGAGAAATCGGATACACAAGACTGTAGCACACTGTAGTGCACGTAGCCTACAGGCCTATTTCGTGATACATGACCAGAATCACAGAAATGAAAGTTTGCTACGTAGAATTGTAACTTGTCTGTTGAACAGTAAAAGAAGGGTTAGGCCTAGTGTAACTTTGTCAGGCATCACTTATAAACAGGTAGATTTGTCTGTAGTCACCTGATAAGCCTATTCCTGTCAGAAACAATTCGTCGCTCACATCGTCTGATCAGGTGAAATCAGCTCCGTGTACTATCCTTGCTAATTCGGAGACCCGAATCTTGCAAAACCTGCAATGTCAATGCCAAGAGTAAATAGTGCTCAAAGGTTTTTCAGTAATGGAGATATTGACGGGAATACTCTATATATCAATTATAATTAATCTATCGTGTTCACGTTATATATCAGCTGATCGGTAAATACTGAATTGACCTAAATAACGAATGACTCTATTATAGGCCTATATGGGTTTTCCATCACGAAGATGTCGATAATTTACTCTCAAGCAGGCCAACGAAAGTATGTTATTTCAAAAAGTAATCTGCATTTTTCTTGTTTCAACAGATTGGAAGGATTTGCTAGCTAGTAGGCTATATGCTGAAATACTTACGTAAGTTACTACGAATCAGTCATTATGGCATTTCCCAGCTGTTCGGTAAAAGTGTTAATTTCTGTTGTCATGAACGCATTAGCGGACTCCCTTCTCTTATGTCACACTCAAGCTTTCTATGGTATATCCGAATTAATGATATATCAGAATTCAAACGGAAATTCGACCGCATGGCCATGGGCATGGCCATTTGCATTTTCAATTCTCAAGTCTGACAATAACAGTTTAAGATTTTTCATATTACTAGTTTCTTTCAAAATGATATGAAAATATGAAAATAAACCTTAATACCAATTATTATTTCCGGGCATAAAAGGGAACTACGTCTCGTCTCACACAGCTGTTTAGCTATTACGTCATATGAAAAACTCCACCCCGCCCAGTCAATTATATAGAATAAATTTCGTAACAAGCTGACTACAGTTTCACAGAAAATGGTAATCTATATAAATAAAAGGATTGTTTTTCCTATATTACGCCAGAAAAATACTACAATGCACCTGTAATGTGTTGTTAAGGATTGTTTTTCATTTCTTGAAAAGCATGGAATATATATGCAATGGATCATTGAAAATAATTCTGCACATATATATTCCTTAATTAAGCTGATAATCTTATACTAAAGTAATTTTTGGCACTGATAACAACATTTAAATTCCAAATCTTTCTAAAGCTAAGATTTTCTTTAGAGTAATTACTCTGAGACGGATTTCGGCTATAAATTTATATTTATCATTTGGCCTTGTATGATACCACTTTTTCTTTAGAAAATATACCTACATTGGAGCTCAACTGATGAAGTAATATATGATTTGTGTGTAAATTTCAGAAATCCAATAATGATTGTCAAAAAACTGAGCCGATTCATTATAATGTATGTATCTATGATGCACAATGATCGAAAAATAAATAAGTTATTATACGTCATATATGAAATACTAGATAAACAAACTTAACTGATTTGCTGGTTATAAAAATAGTTTTAACTCTTTGAAAGTTCTACGTTTTTCTACAAAATGTATAAAATGTAAAAAATCATCTCGGCAAGCCTTGATAACTATCTCAAAGCATGTATCGTAAAACAAATGTCCACAAATCTATTTAGCCTTTTTAAATGAGTAATTTTTACAATTACAAACGCACTGCAGTATTCATTCAGATTATCAGATCTACTACAGCAGACACAAAACTGAAATTTCAAAATGCATCTACTTGAACTGAGGACAGGGTGGGCTTCCATTTGTATAATAAACCTATTTCTAATTTCACTGCATTAGAGATTTTCAATAAAGGGAAGTAAAACTTTCAAATTATTTGCCTTCTGAATAAATCAATTCTGGGTTTTTTTCTGCAGAACAGAATTGCATTTTTTTAATTTTTGACAACATTCTAAAAATCGAACTTTTTTATACAGTTGATATTCTTAGATATGCATTAAATGACATCAGATTTTGATTTATTATTAGACTTTGTACGATACCACGTTTTACTTTTGGAAATGCACATTTATATGAAATTCGAGATCAACTGATGATGTCTTGTTGAAAGAAACGGTCGTCTTGAGCGTGTGTTATGGTTTTCAATGTGAATCTTTGGTATTGTTAGTAAAAAATGTACTTAATTTCTAATCCATCTTAAACGTACTGCCTGTCTTTTGAGAAATTATGAAAACAGAAATTTAGAACTGCACTTGCTTGTAAAATTTGGATCGACTCCTAGACATACCACAAGTGTAGAATATACCATTATAGTCATTTTTTATATCATACTACGTGTATATCTTTCATTACCGCCTTCATTTTCAACGGTAATGCTTACAAATTTCTAATACAGAGCTTTTCAAGTTCGGCTTTTAATAGGTCGTAAATGGCATTTTAGCTATATTTGGAAAAGCGTGTGTTACTATGTACTATAAATACCAATAGTCTAGACAAGAATTGAGTACATTGAACAAATTTCCATGAATCTTAAAGAACTAATATTCATAGGATCGTTTACAAAAAATGCTGACGACCGTGTTAAAATTTGAATAAACGTTTTTCTTTCATTTATAGTCATATACTATGTGAGAAATCATGTACTCGAATTTTCAAACTAACTTCTTCATTTCTTTAATATACTTAAGTCATACAACTGATCAGAAAATTTTAGATGTCTTAATTTAGCGTATGTTTATGTAGATTCAAATTTTATATCTCTACCATGAACAAATTAATTTTTAAATCGAACTTGGTGATTTTTAAATTGAGCACGTGGATTGAAATAAGAGATCACTGATGTTTAAAATACCTTCATTTCGACCCCACAGGAGTTCGCTATTGAAAAAGATATGTTTGGAATGCCTAAGAGATATCTGTAGTGGTATATACAAAGTAAAAGTGTCATGTCCAAAAGTTACTCAGTATAATCCTATAGTAGGTAAGTTAAATTTTTACATGCACAAAAAGTGTCATTTCAAAACCAGGTGTGAAAGTGAAAAAGATATGAGGGAAAGTAGAATTAGATACAGCTCATTAAAACACAAATTTCGGCATATTACCACTTATAAAAATAGCTAAAATGATCCATTTTATGTAGGGGAAATACCCCACTTTATCAAAATCAAATTATTAACAATACATATACCATAAATACTCATTTATTTGCAGAGTAATTGCTTTTACTTTCATGACCAGAATTTCCATCATCATCATCATCATTATCATCATCATCATCATCATCATCATCATCATCATCATCATTATCATCATTATTATCATCATCATCATCATCATCATCATGAAATGTTCCCGAAACTTAAGTCAAATCAATCAATTATAAAAAAAAATGTATTTGTATTAAGTATTCTTTTGCATTTATCTTTTTGCATTATCCCTCGATAGATTGAATCACTCTAAATACCACTCCAGTCCTCCGTCATCGTTTGCAGAATTTACACCGCATCTTTTAAGGCACAGTCAATTGCGCTTACGATGAATCATTATCCGAGTGATTGTATACGGGTATACAATTATATGCTATTTCATTGCAAAATGCTTCTTCTAGTTCTTTTATTTTCTCCTTTGGGTAAAATGTGGTCTACATTTTTAAACGTATTTGCACATATACTGGACACGGCAAAACAAAGGTAAAATTAATCCTGGAGTGCGCAAAAGAGCTGAGAGTTCAAATTGCACGAGTAACTAACATAAAATAAATTAATTTTAAACTTTTTAACCTAGAAACAAGAATATATCAACGGGATCTGTCTACACCAAATCTCAGCAAATTAAAGTGACTAAGACAACGGGAATCAGGCTTACCTATGTTGATTTACAAGTTCCCCTACCCACCGCCCCTATAAGCGTGCTGATGACGTCAAACTGTTAGTCTAAAGAGATAGAATAATATGAGGTCATAGGGTTAATTCTATTTGCTTGTCATCTATCAACATGGCCGCCTTTGTAGCGGTTGATGTTTCTTATTTACAAGTCATTCAACAAAATACGCATGTTTTGAATAATGTAAAGGCTTTAATCACAGATGTGTTTATAAGGTATAACAAAATTATTTCAATTTCAAGTTATGTTTCATTTAATCATTAAATTTATAAATATCCTCTTCTCCTCCTCCATCATAACAATGATGTAAAGGACAACTCTAGTACCAACATAAAAATTAATTCACGCAACAATACTGAATATCTTAACAACAACATACATGTAATTATGTAGCCATATAATTTTAAAAATTGTCAATTCTAATTAAAAATACGCACTCAATATATAAAATTAAATTAATGGTCACAACCAGCTTTTACCCCTCTGATTCAGAAGCTACTGGATGAAGTCTGCGTCATACGAATAACAGAACGCGGGTCCGCAAATTGGAATGCCGACAATTTGCTGAAAGACATAACCCCCTAAAACTACATGTATATTAAAGTTTAAAACTTCAAGCGTATTTCGACTGATGGAGTCTGATTGACAGCATTGATTTACGTGAGTATTTGTTTTTACTAGAACAGGTCGGCAAATAAAGGGACACAATTGGTTCCCTTTGGAATGCCGACAATTTGCTGACAGACTAAAAACTGCGTTATATTTAATTTTAGAAATACAAGCATATTTCAACTGATAAAGTCTGACTGACAGAATTGATTGCCTTGAACATTTGTTTTTTATATCTTTTTGCAAAACTGTAACTCTTGTATTATGGTCCATGATGATTATATTGCGGAAAATCAGAGTGGTGCTGGACGTAAAACTATACAAATTATGTTGATAATATTTATAACCACTGGGTCGTTGCCACTGTTAGTGAACCGTTTGAGTCTCTGACTGTATACATAACCAAGTACCTAATAATTTGGTACCCGCTAATTATCCTATACTAATGTAAGAAATATTCCGAATGAATAATAACTTTTAAAATTTTAACTTCGCGAAAGGTAGATAGTAATTTTGTACAGTGATTATTTTTGAGACGGTTTTGGGGAAGTGTTTGGGTTATTTTTACCCCTTGTGTAATACCAATTTTTGTTTTGGAAGTCTACATCTAAATCAAATTCAAACTCAATTGATATATTCTTACTGATACAAATGATCGTCTTGAACATTTTATTTTACTTTTGTTGCAAAACTATAACTTTTGTATCATGTTGATAATAAAAATATAAAATTCAGTGAATTAATGTGTAGAATCAGAAACGTAAAATGTATCGTGTTAACCAAAGACTAGGACAACTGTTTTCGAATATGTTCAAAAGTTTCTCTTTAATTATTTAAGCGGACGTTTTGCGTTAAGAATAGAGATGCAAAATAACAACTAATTTTCGTTTTTCAGCATCCACATATAAAAATCTCAGATACCAAAGTATACATTTCCAGGATGTCACGGATACATATACAAATCTGGTGAACATCGGACACTTCCAGAGACCTAGTCCCATCCCATTTGGCTTCGCAATTGTTCTTCTTGTTTAGACCATTTGTTTATCTAATGTTCGTCCTAGGATTTTAATGCACTTGAAGTTTCGATTATGCGATGGTATTTCTTCATTTTTTACATTTAAAGTGTGTGAAATGTTCCTTCGCTAAGCAGACATACCGTAACATTTGGAAGTTACAGATTGTCTCTCGGCTGAAACATGGTGACCAGGAAAGCGTCTGTTATTTCTTAGGCATAAGTCTACAGCACAGACAAAAGTCTGTGGTACTTGAACTACATATAGTAGGCACAATTATTTGTCTGTATTGCAAGTTTACTAGGATAAAATATAAGATTGCACAATCAATAGACACAAAACTGTTATTATAGAATGCAGTTTAAATACCTCTTTCAGAAATGTGATCATGCACTTATTATTTCATTAGTTGTGATTTGCAGATTAACACACCCTTGCTGTGCATGCTTATCTTTGTATCAAACAGTTTTCAAATAATGTACACAGTAATACATGTTTTATCGTATCAAACTCTGTATTGAAAATCTTAAACAACATTGCATTGCATAGTAAAGGTTGGTCCGCACTTCGGGATAAAGAAATGGATTACGGTTCAACTAGATTTTGATGTTTTTGAAGTTAATGTTTTAAGTCAGTATGAAAATGGAATTTTCGTTTAGTTATTGACCTGCGTATCACATATTGACCTATCTGTAGAAGCAAAGTGAAGATTAATTATATTATATCGTCAAATCTCCAATACAAAAGTAATTCTTATTCCATTCTGATAACGTGTCCCTGTGCAACAAAAGTACTTAACATTCCATATTCCGTAAAATGTATGGAATTTTATCAACAAAACGAAATATTTTTATGGACGATTTGTTTATCTGTCGCGAGATTAATATAAAATTCATTTCAGCATCTATCTTCTGGTATTTGTTTACTCAAGACTTAATTTTGGAATATCACTGAGCTTAAAACCAAAAATTGATAATTTTATTTCTTATTTACATACACTTATGACAAAGAATTTAAGTCCTCTTCACTTCGATATGGTTTTGTATTGTTGATACGCATGTATCATGTAGACATGTCGTGATTATAGCTTTGCTTATAAAGAAATATGAGCGGCAATTTGAATTATTTATCTATCTATCTAATTATCTATCTATCTATCTATCTATCTATCTATCTATCTATCTATCTATCTATCTATCTATCTATCTATCTATCTATCTATCTATCTATCTATGTTACTGTGTCCGTTCTAATTACTAATAGTACGGAGAACATATCTAAATGTTTAATTAAGATATGTCTTCTTGTTTACATTATGTTTTGCAGTTACGGACCTGTTCTAGTGTGCGTATCATATCTACAGAAAAATATGCTAATCCTCTAGTACATGTATGTCATTGTTTAAATCCATTTTAACATTTTTATTGAAATACGCCGTAATTCTATGAAATATCAACCAGAATATTATTGCCATAAAAGCATTTCTTTTATTTTGTTATTTAGCTTTCTACATTCCAATTTTACACATACACCACATTTTGCTAAACATCTTCATAACAGCACGCATGTGCACGTTCTTTTTTATTTTTGTACTGATTGTCTACAAAAACTGCATCGTAGAAAAAATTGAGAAACAAGAACTGCTGTTTAACAAAATATAATAATACACTAACATTTTCACTTGACCAAGTTGATTTAAATTAAACATGACTGACCTATGATTATAGAGCATCGACCTGCTTAGAGGATTCTAATATAACACCAAATATGTTAACTTATTTTGTGGTTTATAAGGTGTGTTTTCGTAACATCATTTTTTTCTCATACAGATATTGAGAAATTTAATCCAATTTGTTGCAGGACAAAAACCTTACCTCTCTTACATCGGAATAAACACAAATGTGTGTTAAGGGTTATGTGAGACCATTTGTTAGTTTTTATTACCTGTGGAAACTTACGTGAATACATTAATTTAGACAATAAAGGTCAGTTTACGAAACAATCTACAATCCAACCCATAGTAATAGGATGAACGATATGGTTGTAGTATGACTTTATGTATATTTCATTTCCATACACCCGAGAGAAAAAAATGTATAACCGTCAACATAAGCTGTAAATTCTGAAAGATCCAACGTAGTAAAAAAGTACGAGGTAAATAATTGTGAAAATCCTTTATGTATTTCCGTAACTTCCTACAAGTATGTCGTTTATTGTAATTATAATGTCTTAATGTTAGCTACCTGATTATTTCCTGTCATGGATACTTTATATGTGCTGTGCGTATTTTATTTTCCGGCGTTCTTTTGTTATGTTCTTTTAATAACAATTTGAGTTGTCTACATC
Source organism: Atrina japonica (assembly GCA_030159075.1). Classification (NCBI taxonomy): domain Eukaryota; kingdom Metazoa; phylum Mollusca; class Bivalvia; order Pterioida; family Pinnidae; genus Atrina; species Atrina japonica. Next base: position 259,762 of record BROG01000548.1, read on the forward strand.
AAGGTTAAGACAATACTGATAATACAAATAAAGATTACACTCAAATGATCGGTCATTAAAAAGAGAGCTGAGAGGATGAATAAATAAAATCTTTTATCGGTTCCAACTCTGTAGGAGATATTACTTTGTTTACCTTTTTAAATGGCGATCCTGTGGTAAATAAGATAGATGTCTCGCTAAACACCCCCTCGAAGACCCGATAAAATACTTATAACCACTGTCCAAATTATTTGTGGAAATTGTTGATATTTTCATCAGAATGTGTACCTGCACACTACAACACTTATATCGCAATCTGTTAAGATAACGCGACGGTCTGCGACTTCCTTGTAATTTCTCTGTTCACTGTGTCAAGTGTTGGAATAGATTGAAATACAAGTATGTCAAACACTATATAATCATGTAACTAAACAAGGGGATCTCTCTGATGGTAAAGAATATGATAGGCGCCCCCATCATTTTATGCGTCGTTTGTTGATTTGTCTTGCCTGTATTTTGTGAGAGAAGGACCTTTAAATTGGATTTCATTTTTATCGGCGCACATACATGTACAAGCAGATACGTATATGAACAAAGGTAGATAAAATACAGCTCACTTGGAAGTTAATTGAATTTAAATTTTGTTTTACGCAACACACCATTTTTCAGTCATATGGTGGCAGTCATTTTTTAGTAAATGGGGATAATCCGGATATAACGGATGCGTGAAGCTGGTCAACTTTCAGGTTAGATGCCGCTAGGAATCGAACCTGAGCTTCTGCCACTCGTCCATGGAAATCCCGCTTGCGTGGAAAATACGAAGCTAAGCAATATCAACAAAACCCTTAAATAAATATCATCAAATTCCGGGATATGAAATCGAAAGTTGATGATGTGATAATGAATCTGGTCACTTGTTCATATTAAAAACACTCGTGTCGGTAATTGATCTATGTCTTTGATCTTAGCTGGGAAACGGTAGATATGATGTGATGACATTTTGATTTGAAATATATCATTACTAAATCATTCGATATTGTTGTAAATATGGGGCAAACGACTGCCGTGTCCAGTGATAAGTCAGCCAACGATTTAATATTAATAAGAATTGATTTACTAGTACAGCTTATCAATTTCGGGAAATCAACAGCTGTTTCAACTACAACGGGACTACAATTAAGTTTAAACATTATTCTGTATTAAGTTATTCTTCATATTCATTTTCTTACCTCAGTCTAATAAGTAGGAATAAATATAGAATGGTTAAAGAATAATGACTTTATAATGTTCTTGCAATTGAAATTTTGTAACTATCAAAATTTATAATCAACATAGCACATATACGTGAGAACAATTTATACAGAAGTTGTCTGAGTTAAACACAAATGCCCTAGAGAGTGTCAATTTCAATCCTATTTCGATCTTTATTCCAATTCAAATAATCTTTAACAATTTGAATAAATTTTTATTCATAAATCCATTACGTTTTACAAGTGGATTCTGATCTTTGTTCCTTTTCAAATAATTTTAACAATCTACGTTTATTCTTTTCATTCACCTTTTTGTTATATTTTAGAAATTGATTCCTTTTTTTATTCCGACTCAAATACTTTGAACAAGAAAATAATTTGTTGCTCAATTCTGATAATACATGCTTTGGCATATATTACGTTGATATAAGTTGAAATAAATGCTGTTTAAACCAATAGTTTTAACAATTTACATTTATTCTTCTTATTCTTAATTTTCATTTTGTTAATTTTAAGAAATTATACATTTTGATGTTTATTCCAATTCAACTAATTATTTTCAATCTACACCATTTTTATTAATTCATTTTTAAAATGAAATATGCACAGATAGACGGCCATACAAACAGAGATACAACAAACAATATTTCCGGTCTTTCATTACCAGGGATACAATATGCAATACTGCCATATTATTTACGATGTGACCTATGATTACGTATACACATTTTGAAACGGTCGATAGATACAGGTTCATTTTAGCGCAATTAAAACTTTTTTGCCAAATTTTTCTTTGGTGGTAAATGGCAATCATAAAACCAAATACTGAACTTTATTACGCCGCCACAAACCAAATAACGGTAGCATGTCATACAAAAATGTATTTGCCTTAGTGATTAGTATCAAATACAAACCAAATACAGATTTATACCATCCCATACAAAAATATACTTGTCTTTGGTGGTGAACGACAATCACAAACAACCTTTAGAAATGTACTATGTCATACGAACTTGAACCTCGCCTAATTACCAAGTCACCTATAAGATCACAAATCTTCTGTCTCTTGAAAATTTCCATACATATTTAGTAAAAACAGACCCTCATTATGGAGAAAACCTTAATAACCAGATCACCTTCAGTCAATCAATGACGTGGTCTTAAAAGCGAGGTTCCACTTTTGTTGTTTGTTTATCTTTAGTGTTTAGTGGTAATCACACAAAATATAGAACTCTATTATGCTACCACAAACCAAATAGAGAAATATACTGTATACAAGATACCAAAGTATAAAATCTAAGGATGTCCAAGATACAAATACAAATCTGGTGAATATTGAACAAATACGGATCTCTGGAAATCAAGTGGGATCAGGTACCATGGAAGAGCCAACTCCCCTGTTGAATCGCACCCGCTGTGAGACAATAGTCATATTCAACTGAAATAGGTCGTCACAATTGGTACAGACTACTCAAAAATAGGTAACTCAATATTCCATTTAGTGAAACAGTAATCGCGATAATGGCCAATATACCGACCGTAAAATTTGTGGAATGTTGACAACAAATGCGGTTATTTAATAAAATATTATATTTGTCTTTAGTGGTAAGTTCCAATGACAATTCAACTACGAAACTGAACAATGTACTGTAATGGCTTATTTTCAAGTCAAAATGGCTTACCGAAAATATTCCACTTCAATATTGATTTTTAAGACCAAGGTTTAATTAATATTATCATACCAATTTTGGATGGTTTTCAAATAATTGCTGTAACGAATTGCAGGAATCTATAAAGTACATACATAAAAACATACAGATCAACAAAATATTGCTTGTATGAATTAATGAACACATACAAGAAGGTATGTATGCATGTAGTGATGTATATGCTTATGTATGTATGTATGTATTTATGTGTGTATGTATTTATATATGTATGTATGCATGCATGCATGCATGCATGTATGTATGCATGTATGTATGTATGTATGTATGTATGTATGTATGTATGTATGTATGTATGTATGTATGTATGTATGTATGTATGTATGTATGTATGTATGTATGTATGTATGTATGCATGCATGCATGCATGCATGCATGCATGCATGCATGCATGTATGTATGTATGTATGTATGTATGTATGTATGTATGTATGTATGTATGTATCTATCTATCTATCTATCTATCTATCTATCTATATATATATATATATATATATATATATATATATATATATATATATATATATATATATATATATATATATATAATGTCTAGGACATCATTTCTGTAGGTGTGTATGGAGTTTCAGTGACAGGGTGGTTAGAACATCAAGCTTGAGGTTTCTTATCTCTTGTCAGCCCAGGCTCGGACCTCGCTGAGAAAATTTGCCAACTTACTTAAGGAAGGTCGATGGTCTACTCCATTGTGAAAACTGGTCGCCACAATATCATTGCAAAATTGTTAAGTGTGGCGTAAAACCACATTCAAACAAACAGGCAAACGCATCTTGGATTTCGGGCACCTGATCCCACCTCTGGATTTCAAGAGGTCCGCGTTTGTACAATATTCACCAGATTATTATATGTATCTTGAAAATCCTGAAGATTAATTCTTTGGTGTCTGAGATTTTTATATATTGATCAGACCACCTGTGCCCGATTTCACAGTTTTATATTATGTAATATAAACACACTCTTAATGCATTGGTAAGACATTTATCAATTTTGAAGTATATTTGTAAAACAGATCGTACGCTATATTGACTGTCTGTTAAAAGTGAACGTCAAATGGAATTATAAACTCTTTAGAATTATTTTCATGTCATTCTCTTATACTTCTACTCTTCTATGTGAGACCTACAGATAACAGATAAAAAGTGCTTTGTTCCACTTCTAATATTGATGTATAAAACTCTTAAAGTAATTTGCTTTCTACTTTCTCGATAGTGTTAATCTGTTTGCACTCCCATGTCCATATACTCACATTTTATGCATGTCTCTATTTTTGATTACAGAGATTGTATATTGCGGATAAATTACCTCTAACGGCAATAAAATCTATTGACCTACCTCTTTGTAGAAAAATAAACCATTCAAAACTGCAATCAAGTGCACTCCAACTCAGAAAACTAACAAGGTAAATCAAGTAGCTTTGTCGCAGTATACACCTGCTGGTTAAGTGAACACGACTGTTACATCTATATGTAAGTCACATTATCACCATATAGAGATCTATATGAACAAACAAATATGACTCTTAATTTCAAAGTTTGACTTGTCATTTAAACGTTTTTACAAAATCCATTTTATCTACTGTTTTTCTTTCGAAGCATTACCGAATCACCTTTGAAACGACCGTACGCAGATCTTGACGAAAAACATATATATGTATCTACCAACACGATATGCCAGTGATTGCTGTTTACCAATCCTTTGTCTTTTAATATCATTCCAATGGGTTTTAAATGGTTTTATACTACCCCACACTCGTGTATGACTCGTCCCCACATGGTACTTAAGTCAGGAGTATCGAAGCTGATTATATATATCTTATCAATTTACTTCTGTGATTCAATTCCGGTATATTCAGATATATACACTTGAACTTTTCAGCAGCGACAAGTGCTACTTACTTATAATAAGTTGTCAGAATACTGAATCACTTTCACTTCATTTTAAATCCTATCATAATCTCGGTATAGGTTCTTTTTTCATAACCATGTTCTCTTACATAGATTAGCAAGCAGGCGTTCAAAACTCTGTATACATATATGTTTGAACGCTATTCAACAAACTGTAGGCACTAAATGTAAAATATTTCACATCTAAATTGCAAGAAATGTAATTATTCCCTCTCAGTTTGATATTTGAGTATTATTATGTCCCTTTAACGCTAGGCAAAATATTTTTCTTTAAATCTAATTGATTCCTGGGTACTCGGTGTCCTCCACTAATTACCTCACGTAACAAATAATGATGGTGATTATTTTGGTGTGGCACTGACGTATGGTGGCAGGTAATTAATTTTTTATTTTTGCTTGCTGTCCTATAGTACCCCCTTTCTGTACCATACACCCTAAGAAATGCATTCTTTAACGACAAAACTGATTATTTATACTATGACATAATGGAAATATATTAAAGGTATTGAATTTGATATGGCTCCCAAACACGAGGTTTCGTTTGTGTTTCATAAAGGAAATAATTATGTAAATGTTGTCAGTTAATTTCTAGTTTCACTAATTTGAGTCTACTGCCTAACTCGCTACACTATATGTACATTTATTACCTTTATTCAAAGTTTATATTTTGCTGTCTATCGGGTCGCCTTGGCCATATTCAAATTTGATACACGGTAGGTATACGTAATAACATTGAGTTTTTGTACCTGATATAAAACACACCAACTTTTGAATGATGTAAAGGAATATTGTATCAAACCATTCAACTTTTATTTATAATGTTGTATTTAGAGACACAAAAATGCATTTCATGTTTTATCAAAACTAAAAATAGGTTCAATGTATTAAAGAATTTTGACATTACTATTAAAACCATCAAACACAAATATTAAAAGGTTCTAGCTGATATTATCAGTCACAGGCCTATTATTTACAAGCAATGAGATAGACGGGGTTCTGTTTATACAAAAATGTCAATAAGTGTGTCATAAATAAATATATATATATATATATTGTGTTATAGATGATACATCGTGAAAATGGAGGCTTTGTCATGTTGTTGCTCTTTGTTATATATATTTCAACAATCAAACAGTTTCATTGTGTAAGCATTCCTCCTTGTGGTCCAGTGATGACATTATGGTTCGATACCCGGTACCAAGTCCAACTATGATATTTACCTATTTTCCCCTGAAGACACATTTGAACTAGTCTAAGTCATTGATTTGCAGAAGAGTCCATTATTTTTCAGAGGTTGATGAGTTATGGTGACTACCTTTTCATCGAAACTTCAAACATTGTTTAAAAAACCTCTCCGTGCTTTTTATTTGTTTAGACGGTTTAAATAACCGTCTAAACAAAATAACTAACAAAATTAACAAAATTAACTAAATTGTCTTTCTCATTGCTCACACTTAACAATTTTGTAATTAGAGTAGAAATTCGATAAATCGTACTTCAATAAATCTGATGTCTCGATGTTTCGTACTATTGACGAAGTCCCGATTCATTTATTTAACACTACAATTTATAATTCGAACTTTATGCGTCGAATTTAAATTTTGGGCCCATTTCTATAAAAATTCCTACAAAAAGCAATGTAGTTTGAGGCAAAATATTCACGTGTACGAAATCGCCTCAAGGCAATCTTTCGACCTTCTTGTAAACACTTAGTGTTTCCTTGTCACAATAATCAAGTTAATTTTAGGAATACTTATTAAATACCATGACCTGATATATGGTTTGAAGCAGTCATGTACACCCTATAGAACCTCTGAAACTTAAAATCGTTTGATTCTCGGTTACCGTTCACGAGTCGATGTTAAAACTTTTCTAGGTACCTCCTCGAACTTCGACTCATCAATAAGGTAACGGCCAGCTTTTAATAATGGTATGAAAACACGTTTACGATGTACCCTGGGGGAGGGAACATTTGTCTTTCTTTCTGTCAATCAGACTTCATCAGTTGAGCTCCAATTTAAAATGTAAGTCAGGAAGTCCTTGTCAAAGAGTAGACCGACGGAAAAAAAACTTTGAAGTATCAAATTGATTAAATCGAATGAACAAAAATATCTTGAGCATTATAACTTTTTTATTATGTTTAAAATATTTACATATTCCAATATATTTTGGCATTCAGGATTCAACTGTAGGCATTTGTACTTGAATAGTTTATTTTGCATGATTGGAAATTGCCATAGTTTATGGGCGACTTTTGATTTTTTATGTTTAAGCTTATATCAGATGTATTCGGGAAAAGGTCACCGGTCATCTGAGAAATTTAATCACAAAATTAGCTTAGGTTTACTCCAGGTTCGAAACCTTGAACGAAAAATTGAAGAAAGTCTATCGGTTAATTGTGGAAAATACTATTGTACACCTTGAAATCACCAAAATATAATTAGTGAAATGTATGTCAATTATTTAGCTTGAAAATTCCGCTTTCATTTTAAATTCGCCTTCTCATCTAAGATCTAAAATTGCGAAAATTAAACGGCAACGGTAATTTCAAGGTATACAATATCTTTTTTATATTTATTTATTTTTTTTATTATTTTTTTATTTTTTTTTTTTTTGGCACAATTCAAGATTATTTGAAAATGAATTTTGAATCTTATTCATCTAACTTTTTAGAGTAAATGATGTTGTAGACAATGTATATAACAATATATATAACAATGAACAACAAAGAATGCTTACTCCTCCCTGGCACCTAATCCGCTTACTGGATTTCCAAAGAAAATATTTGGTTTAATATTCACCAGATTTGTATATTGTATCCTGGACATTCTGAAAATTCCTTCTTTCGTTCATATTCTACCAGTATAGAGATAACTAAAACCAGGTAAGTTGACAACTTATCTTCTAAAACTATAGCTTTGGTTTTGTTAATAATATTTATAACCACTGAACCGTTGCCACTGGTGGACCGTTCGAGTCTCCGGGTGTATACATAAACCCAGTACTCGATATCGATTATTTTACACTAAAGTAATATTTCGCTCAGATAATTCTAAGCTTCACAAAAGCTATGACATTCAATTTACAATAGGTATTTCTTAGAAGAATTGGCAATACATTTAGATTTATTATTTGGCCTTGTATGATACCACTTTTTTGGATATAATTATACTTTCATATTAAATTCGAGTTCTAATGATGAATTCTGAGCCGGCCTGGCTCAGTCGGTAGCGCGCTCGACTCTGGTTCGTGAGGTCGTGAGTTCGAGTCCCGCCGGCGACAGGTTGGTTTCCTGTCTTTCGGATGAGACAGTAAAAATTGGAGGTCCCGTGTCGCAGTAGGTGTCGACACGTTAAAGAACCCTCACTGCTCCATGGCCGTAAGTGCCGAGCATAGACCAAAATATGAAGCCCTTCACCGGCATTTGGTGACGTCTCCATATGAGTGATATATTCTTGAGTGGGACGTTAAACAACAATAAACAAACAAACAATAAATTGATGAATTCTTCTTGACAGAAAAGATCACCTTGAACACTTGTTTTGGCATCTTTTCTAAATATATAAAAAAAATCTCAGATACCAAAGTATAAATCAATAGAATGTCCAGGACATAGATACAAATTCGGTAAAAATGGGCAAACACGAACCTCTGGAAAGCAAGAGATGGGATCAGGTGCCATGGAGGAGTAAGCATCCCCTGTCGACCGGTCACACCCGCCGTGAGTCCACAGTCAAGTCCAATGAAATACGTGAGGAGTGAATCCTCGTCACAATTGGTACAGGCGTCTCAACAACCGCCAACGAAAAGGCAACTCAACATTTCACTTAGTGAAAAAGAGTAATCGCAAACAAGACTATTATACCGACCATAAGATTTGCGGAACGTTGACATTAAACGCGGTTTTCGATATCCCTGTGTCAATAATTTGTCAGTGAGTAGTTTACCTCTGTATATGAAATCTTCATATGTTGTACACGCCCTGGCATATCGGATCATTTGTGAAATATAAACTCCATATGCGGGTGACTGAGGGATATTACAACTAAAACTATAACATTTGGTATTGTTAATATTACTTATTATATGGTTACTATACATCTCTTGATCGTCTTTTTCTTTTGTCTTTACATTTATATGTTTTGTCTAATTATAATCACGAACAAATCCATATTAAATCAAGTTTGATTATTTCAAAGTCATAATTTGAAGTTGTAATGCAGAAATATGATTTTTATTGTATTAGGCTTTGACATTTCAGGACTTTGAATTAAAAAGAGGGAAAAAATAGATCACTATAATCTTTCAAAATAAAGTCTTATAAATCGAATAAAAGTAATAAAATCCAGGAATAGAAGAGAAATAAAATGTTTTTTTGAAGATAAACAAATGATTTGATGTCTGTTAATCTCGCAAATAAAATATGAGTGTATAGATTTATATCATACTTGTATCATGTATTTGGTTTCAACGCTTTATAAAGACGTATATATTTGTCTATGGACTGTAGACAAATAAAGCACGACTTTATTGAACGAGGTAATAAACTATAGGGATTATAATAACGGGCACCATTATGTCTTTGATACATACACAAATCTCATATAACCTTAGGTAAAGTGTCACAATATCACAGAGACAAATATAAATGAAAATATTGCCGACATGGGCAGAAACTATATTTGCGAATGTCAAAATATGAGTATATCCTTCAGAGAATTTTTAATCACACGAGATAAACAACGCTATTATTGTATGGCTAAATGAGGCTGTACTTTTGATGCCAGAGACACTTTTGTACAGTATCTAATGAAATAGACAATATGATCTCCAATGATTTTGTAAAAGATGTTATATTCCTTTTTTAGATTTTAGAATAAGCTGAAATGAATTACGAAATTCTAGTTCATTTTAAAGATCACAATATAATATGTGCTTAATGAAGTACACAATTTATACCATGTGCAGTTTGATAAAGGATTTGGTTTGTGATGTTGTTTTACGCTACACTCAACATTTGTCCAATTATGTGGTGGCGGCTAGTTATTAATGGTGGAAGAGAGAACCCTGTTATAATGGACCCGGTTAGAGATCACCGACATTCTGCAAGTAAACTGGCAAACTTTCTCACAGAATCAGATTAGGTTCCAGCAGGATTCTAAGCCAATCTGATTAGAGGTGAGAGATTTCATAGTTCAAAGTGCGGTGCTTCAACCATTCGGCCACTGTGACACTTCATTGATAGATTTCTTAATTGTGGCTGTTTTAATTAAATAAATGGGAAACACAACTAAGAAGATAATGGAATTGTCGTGCTGATAGTTATTATTTGAATTATTGGTAAGATCAAGATGACCTTGAATGCACCGACGACCGCTTCCAGTAATACAAGATGCCAATCAAAAGTTGTGTAAATCATAAACTAAAATTTGGTATGTGAAATCAGTGATTCATATATTTTCTTACAGTTAGTAGTAACCTGCCATTCACATCTAAGCTTCTGTACAAGAAAGAAACATTATTCAACACTCACTACATGTACCACTCCGGAACAGTCCCGAAACCCTTCGCGTTAATAATATATGACCTTGATTTCATCCCTTCCACGTGCATAAAATCTGGCCTCTGATGTAATTTTCCCGCACGGAATTTCCCACTTGCATTATAAAAATGCTGAACACGTTTACTTCCGAGTCAAATTTAGTGACACTATAAAAAGATGTACTTGACCGCATGCTTGGCAATTACAGTTCCAATACAAAATCGTAAGTAGCTATCATGCTTACGATTCAGAAATGTATAAGAAATTAATCATAGTCTGTTTAAAAAAAAGAGAAAAATAACAGGCGAAATAGTAAAGTCCGACTTTGGATCAGGGCCTACCAGTGTCACAAAAGATAAAATCACATATTTTAGCAAAAAATACATTTTTATTTATCAACTTCATATAATCAGTACTTTAAATTTTTTTTAATGTGGTATATATGACAGAAATAAAACATGAATAGTCCGAGTATGTGTCTAATACCGACAGTTTTTTCGGTGCTGATTGAAGTTTTAGATTGCTTCTTAATCCTTGAACCTGGTGCCACTCAGAAGTTAGCTACTTCGATTGTACACGTGTGCCCGAAATATTCACATTTGACCGATATTCACTTATACGTAGATACTTTGCGTTATACGAGTTTGTACTAAGATGTCTACTAAACTTTTGCTACGGGCAGTGTATTGTGTACGTGTGCTGTATACGTGTGTACATTCACGAAATATATAGTATTTGAAATGAAATATTATCTCAAATCAATGCTGATTACAATTATCACGTTCCTTTTAACTTGGCACATAGTTAGTCCAGTGGAGAGGGCAATACTTTATGACAACACTTTATACATATATACACACACCTGATCTCTGAAAGATAAAGGGCTTGGTAGTAATAAATGAGGCGCAGGATGCATTTTAAAACTTCAGGCGGGGTCATAGAAACATAGACACAACATAAGTATCGATATCATAAAGATATAGGGGCGCGCAAGAATTATTCTAAATAAATGGGCGTAGATGCCAGACACTTAAACAGGGTGGCTAAAATGTTATCAGTTTAATAAGTGTTTCAATTGCGTCAATACAAAACCAGAAGTTTCTGCTTGTAAGTGATTAAAATGACAAAAACAACTGTCACGTTTTTTGCATTATTAAATAATCCTCTCATATAGAGGACATACGCATGTGTATCACTTATGATATAGACTGATATGTCATATCGAATGTTTGCAGTATATATGTATATATTAAGCTTATATATATATATATATATATATATATATATATATATATATATATATATATATATATATATATATATATATATATATATATATATATATATATATATATATATATATATATATATATATATATATATATATATATATATAAAGGTGTTCGGGTAGGTCGAACTTTTTAAGGTTCATAATTGATTAGAATGATTCCGATATTTCCTTGAAGGGGCATTAACTCTGTTGATGTAGGCTAACAAATAAGAGCTATACAAAGGCATACAATCTTATATTTTGGTGGAAATAAGATCAGGTCCAGTGTGGTATTTATAAACAAATGGTACTCCTGAGTTTATGAATTGCAAATGACAAAGTTCTAAACCTGAGTTTCTCAAGCAGTTTTACAAAATATATAGGAATTTCAGAATATTTATATTTTGAGTTTATGAATTGCAAATGAAAAAGTTCTAAACCTGAGTTTCACAAGCAGTTTTACAAAATATATAGGAATTTCAGAATATTTATGTCTGTGTATATTTCTTTTTGATATTGTGCATCAATCCAAGTAGTAAAAATGGAGAACACAAATTAACAAGAAAACACAGCTAAAGCCTTTTTAACAGCGATAGTCAAAACCACCCAAATAGATGTTTTCTGTACATTGGGAAATTCAGATTGATACCTTCTATATTCTATACAAAAGAACGCTGTTTTCAACGTGACAGTATTAAAAAAATCAAACATATATAATTTCACACAACTCCTGGTGTTCTGTCTGGCCACTGAAATAATTTGTGAATACGACACTTTTGATTAATTACTTACTGCGATACTGTGTGTATTGGCAGATCAGCCCCGGACAACTTAGAAAAATATATTGAGAACAGTCAAGTAGCGTTAATCGCATTAAGAACACAAAGGAAGAAAATAGCCGGGAAATATCGCAAATATAATACACAGATACATCTTGTACAATTTAAACTTTGAGCTGTCACATTAGGAGCCTTCTTGGTCGAGTGGTTAGACCAACACGCATAAAGAAATGAATCATAAACGTTTGACAACACGTGTTCGAATCTAATAATTTTGTTAACTTAGTTATCTCATTCACCCTCAAAGACACATTTGGATTAATCTAAGTCATTAATTTAAAGAAGAGTCCATTTTCAGGAGTTTATAGATTAATTGTATGGAGAAGTCTGTTTACTTGCAGGAGACCAATGTTTTTTGTTCAAGTTCTTTCTTTCGGTGTTGAAACTGTCTACTACCGTTTGACCCTTTCGCTCCTAAGTTTCTAGATAATGTGCTCTTTTCCATTATTTCGACGTCTATTATGGTCTGTAGGGTTAAAACGGCCATTTTTTAAGGTGGAGGAGATAACCAGGTTACAAAAGTACCCGGGAAGAGACCACCAGCCTTTCTTATAAAAATCAGCTTAGAGGCCCCAACATATTTAGTAGCATGAAATGATAAAAAAAATCGAATCATCAAATGAAATCAGGGAATATACAATACAGGGGTTTTTTTTCGTAATGTCTGTGTTTCCATGGCATTTAGCAGTAAGAAAAATCTCCAAAACAATTTTTATTTTTTTGGTATTTGATATTGAAAACTGCAATCAATTTAAACTAGATATGAGGTCATCTATCCATTCACTCTTAAAACATTAAAACAAATTTGGATTTGTCTAAGTCGCTAATTTACAGAAGAGCCACAGAAGAGCCAATTGTATTTCACGAGTTGATGAGTTAATCTCTGACAGATTATTATCAATATGTCTTTAACTTATAACTGACCATATTGAAAACGGATGTTTTCCTATTTTCAGCTATATATATATAAACAACATGATGACTGCAATTCTTTGCCCCCCCCCCCAAACTACATCAAAAATACTTTTGAAATTGATTAGTACTTGATTCCTGATATGTAATTGATATTGTAATAATGCGCTATTCTAATGACCACCAATGTAAAATAGCAAAAATATACTTTACTTCTTAAACCCAAAAATAACCGGTTTACACGTACCATGATTACCCGCGACTTGGTTTGTCGGTTTTATAATGGTAAAGATATTTCAACTGCATAATTTAGATTTACCGTAGGAAAAATGGTGAAAATCATAAATTAATCAATTATATGTAGAGAGAAAGATAATTAACTCTGAATATGAATTTCTACGTTAACGCGACACTGGTATTACATATAAGAAAGGTTTACTGAAAAAAAAAACATAAAAATAAGACAAAAAAATTTCAATTCCGATATTTGAGGATGACAAAAATTGTCGTGCAATTTTTAAGTGCTATAAACAACAGAAGATCAAGGGATTTCAACAAACCTATCAATTAAGACGCATTAAATTACCTGTACAAGTTTACGTACCTTGATAAACTGCATATAAAACATCGTACTATATAAAAAAAACATCACAAAAACTTGACTCATAAAACTAATTTGTTTTGCATCAAATAAGACAGTAGTAATACAGTGTTTGTTGATTATGTGGCTTTGAAAACATTGATTTCAATTTTATCTTGAAATAGAAATATTTGACAAGTCAGTTGTTTTAATTTACGGAAACATCTTAACATTGTTGACTAATTCTTTGACGGATGTATAGCTCACAATTTCAATAACAGTTTTAAATATTATGTTTTACTGATATCGTTTATTTTTGTGTTCATTTCTTCGTGTCAAAACAAGTACAAAACAAGTAAACGAGATTTCTCCACAACAACTCATTATTTTAAAGTTGCTATTCTCAGACATTTATATAAAATGGTGTCAGAGCAATCCAGCAGCAGCGGGAAGAACCGGAAATGAACTAACGACATTACATTACGATTATATTGCTAAATAAACTAAATGACAAAGTAAATGTACACACGGGATATTACACAGTACTTTACAGTATACTGATACAGTACTTCACATAATACTGACAAAGTACTTCACACAAAACTGACGAAGTATTTCTTACAGGATTGGCAATGCACTTTTAACAATACCGACAGAATACTCCACACAATACTGACAGACTACATCACACAGTACTAACAGAATACTCCACACAATACTGACAGAGTCCTTCACACAATACTGGCAAAGTACAGAGTACTCCGCACAATACTCACAGAGTACTTCACACAATACTGACAGAGTATTTCACATAATACTGACAGTGTTTTACATAATACTGACAAAGTTCTGTACATAATACTGACAATGTAATTCACACAATACTGACAAAGTACTTCACACAATACTGAACGATAACAAAGGCTGTTGGAATGAACTTTTGGTGTAGAATACAAAAAAGGTGTATGCTTATTATGCGGGTAGATGGCAAATCCTCATCCATGATGGACAAGCGGTCTAAGGTATACAGCGGTATACCGAGACCCAGTCTAATTGATATCAAGCGTTTTGTTACTTTAATCAAATAAAAACATCTACACACTTTAGGGCAATGGTGCAGTAGTTTTCTTGAAGATATGGGGAAACATTTGCGACACATTACTTTTTTTTATTTTCTATTTTTTCTTCTTACAATTTCTATCCATGATATATTACTTGCGGAAGGTCAGTGGTCTTTACCCGGGTAACCGGGATTTCTCCCCCACCAAAAAAAATGGACGTCATCATATGACTGAAAGATTGTTGAGTATGGCGTAAAACAAAAAATCAAATCAAATCTATCCATGATATCAAATTCTATATTTGAACATACTATGCCTTTTATCAGATCGTTTTAGATATCCAAAATCAAATAGTTTTTTTAATAAAAAGACACAGCACGTGGTTGAATTTCAGGTTTTGTTTATATTTCTCAAGAAAATATTTACTTAGGTGTTTTGAATCTTGTCAACTTAAATTTCACACACCTGAATATGAGCATAATCCGCAATTCCGATGCTTGGCCATTCCGGCTGTCTCTTTACCTGTCAGGTTTCAAAATCCTAAGCCTTTAATACTTAAGACTTTATTTCAAATAAGAGCAATGTATGAATTTTTAGTAAGAGATAATTTTGTCCAAGTTGGTTGAAAAATAACTCACACAAAACCGGTAAACGCAGATGTTTTATGAATTAAGCCTTTCGCCATATTGAAGTAGATACTAACCATTTTGTTGGAATGGGATAAGTCAATTAATTTGTAGCATATAAGGGGTTTATTGGGAAAACGAACATGCAATTGCCACCAGGTGTACAAAAAGTTCTCGATAAATGTCATGCAATATTTAATTTGTTAAGTAACAGGGAGGAATATTCAATGAAATGCCACCCCGATAGCGAAAAAGGAATTGATATCATAAGGCGTGGAATTTGACATTCCCGCTGACAACAACAATGTATGGTGTTGGTGTACAAAAACCGATAAAAGATGATATTTTTATTTTGTAAAGTTGAATTGTGATCCTGTATCTATGCAATACGTGTCATTAACACCTTTTGATGATCACAAATTCACGGATGAAGGGATGTATTCAGAGATTTCAATTCCCAGTGGATTTGATACAGTTAATGCATTATTATTTTTTCATTCATAAATTGTCCAATTTTACATATTTTTGTACCACCTGATGAAAACATGTCTTTGCAAAACTTAGTGGGATTGGCTGAATGTTTGGAAGCCAAGGCGTGTCACGACACCGGTAAATCGCCTTCCCCTTAAACTGAAATTGATTTCATATGTTTAATCTGTTTATCTCTTATGCTCTCTTAAAGTCGATATGTATAAAGAGATAATCATTTTTCTTTATAATGTCAGCATTCACAGAAAAGTCATTAATTGTTATATAGTCCAAAGCGTAGGAAAGGTCCTTTATTTCCTTCAGATGTTGTTTAGTAACCAATGATATATTACAAACAAATACAAGCGTCCCCGCCTCCGTAAGGTCAGAACTATCAAATACTTATATTTTACAAGATGATAAAATTGATAACTACTCCTTAGCCAGTTCGATGACCTTGAGTTGTAATAATTGTTAGTAAGATGAGGAAAATGTCTTACGTTCTCCTACGCTCTCTTATTATATTTTATATGTTCGTATTTCCTCAATAAATGACACTTCCCTTTGTAAAGTTCAAACCTAAAATACATCATCTTGTATTCAGATACATCATATTAACACGATATTATGAAATGTCTCGCTTACTTACCCAGTGTTGAAATTAGAGGTGTCTTCCATAAGATTTCACGTCTCCGTCATTGTCTTTTAAAGAAATTCATGAGTGTTATTCGTACAATTGAAACATAATTCATAACAAATGGCAGTAGATCACTCTTTGGCCATTCCAGTTAAGTATAAGTATTTATAACCCTATATACCTCACTCTTTATTTTTGTTTTTACTATTACATCAATTAAGAGAAAAACATCCTTTGTTTTTATCAACGCATTTGGTTTTACACACCCACATACGCTGATAGATTGTACAACTTAAAAATTATCAAATATTATTAATGATGTTTATTAATCGGCAATTAATTCTAAAACACTTGAAATTTCTCTCTCTCTCCTTCTCTCTCTCTCTCTCTCTCTCTCTCTCTCTCTCTCTCTCTCTCTCTCTCTCTCTCTCTCTCCTGACAAGTAGATAATTTCTTTTCTCTTAATTTGAAGTGAAAAGTAAACGAATCATTCGAATTATTTATTGACATGTATATAATTATCATTTATTTGTTTACCAATTTAAGTACAAATCATTCACACACGTATTTCTGTTTGACCACCCACTGAACCGGACACATATGAAATTGGTATAGAAAATATGCTCACTTTCAACGTAAACATAGTTGTATTTCGTGTCGTGTGTAAGTTAACTTTTAATGGGTGATTATAAACTCGTGCTAAAATCACTCTAGGTTAAATAACAAAGCATTATCCTTCTTTCATAGAATATAAAAGATCTCAGCTATCAGAGTCATTGGGATGTTCTTTAGGATACAATATATAAATCAGGTGAATATTGGAAAAACACAAGCCTCTGGATTTCAGAGGAAGGATAAAGTGCCACGAAGGAGTAAACATCCCGTGTTGAGCGGTCACTCCCGCCGTGAGTCCACCGTCAAATTCAAATGTAATAAATGAGGAACGAATCTTCGTCACAATTGGTACCAACGACTCAAAAACCGCTATCAAACAAGTAACGCAACATTTCATTTAGTGAATCAGAGGTAACGTGAAACGTTATATGTCTAATTTATGCATATTTGATTATATGATATTATTATTATTATTATATGATTATTATTATTATTATTATTATTATTATTATTATTATTATTATTATTATTATTTGTAAATGGCATCCTGCAATGAGGTCACGATGAAGTTAAACATGCCAAAAAACTATCGATAACGACAAAAGTGGTTTAAAATATACAGGCGTGAGTACATACTTGATCAGAGATAAAACTTAAGGTAAACTAAATCATTACACAATATATTCCAATTACAAAATACGGCGTGGATGTTCTAGGTAAAAGGACGGCCTTATACAGGCAAACATCAAAGTGTATCATGCGTGTATTAAATAGTTTTCTTTTACCTCAGCTGACCCCTTAAGGGTGTCATCACCTCGTGAATTCCTTATGACTTTTGATATTAACTTTAACATCTGATCAAAGACGGTTTAATGCTTTTTCAGAACACTTTGTCGCGTGGTTAGCAATTGATATGTACACCTTGGCATATTTAACATGTTTACAGGCTCCTATCGCTGAGGAAAATACAACTAAATTATTTTACAGGCTTGTCAATTCAATTTGGTTTCAAGTTGATACTAATCTATTACAAAACTTGAAGGTTACTAAAGCACCGTGATATGATTAATCTGACAACCGCTTGTATATATGCAATGTAGAAATCTTTTCATATTTTGATTAATTATCAAGTGTTTGAAAAACAAATCTACCATTTACCTATAATTTGGTGGTCAAACAGTTCTCTACTCCCTACAAAAACTGTCACTGATATTAACGTGATTGTTAAATTCTTTTTATGCTTGCCATTAGAATTCCCCTGTATCTTGATATTTGTTTTGATGTTGATTACAGACGCGCCACTAGAGTTTTATCACTTGTAGAAATATGTTGCATGTCGTTGGTAAGATGCTACAAATTTAGACGCGTGCAACAGACATTTGTAAACACTGCGGTATTTATTACATGTTTTGTCACTTTTATAATCAGTATCCGTCTATCAAAACTTATTACAAATGTTCTTTCTTTATAAGTAAGATCTCTAAATGTCATCCTTAATTCTACAAACCATTTACAATGAAGCATCGCCTAACCTTGCATAGGAGACGACCTCGCAAGTTTTTAGTTTATTGACAAATATCTGATAAATGCAGAACCTCACTTAATACAGACCACCTCACTAGCTAATCAATTAGAAAGATAATGTATGCCACTTGTGTTATATATAGCAGAATTCCTATCAATAGGAATCAGTTATCATTTACAGTAAGAACCAACAATTACAGTATTTGACACAAGCAACGGAAAATATATATAATACAAAACTCTTGTAATTGTAATGGTTGTATGGGATACACACATCAGCCGTACTTGTATCGTTTGAAATTTTAAAAATAATGATAAGCGCAATATGTAAGATTGATTAACAGTTATAGAAGTTTCAGAACATTAACATCATATATAGTACATCTTGTAAAGTTCACATTTTAATCATATAAATTACACATCAAACATAGTCCTCCTCGTAAAGGTCATATCCGTATTATATATATTATACAGCCAATCACGTGGTGTATTGCTGATAAATTTTTGTTGCTTACAGGTATACATTATAA
The DNA here is from genome assembly GCA_030159075.1 of Atrina japonica. Taxonomy (NCBI): domain Eukaryota; kingdom Metazoa; phylum Mollusca; class Bivalvia; order Pterioida; family Pinnidae; genus Atrina; species Atrina japonica. Next base: position 279,244 of record BROG01000548.1, read on the forward strand.
ACCAGTGTGTGTGTGTTTGTGTTTGTGTGTGTGTGTGTGTGTGTGTGTGTGTGTGTGTGTGTGTGTGTGTGTGTGTGTGTGGCATTCAGAATGTGGTATCAGAGGACAAGTGATTCTTCATGGAGTGATCTGTCAAGACAGGTTGCACTGTATAAAGAACTACTAAGCACAATAGGCTTTGGGACAACAGTTATATATAAATGGCAACAGTTTCTCTCTGATTGTATTATAAATGTGTAAAATGTGACAGATCAGACGCAGGGTCGTTGGACTTAGATTGTTTTACATGTACTTTAAAGACAAAATATGTATATATTTCAGGAGAGAAGCATTCCTTTCTCATTGCGCTGTCAGATTGTTTTATTAATTCATTCATTAACAATTTGAGTTCTTGTGTAGCTCTGATTTATAGTTTGATATAATAAACATCGTAAAAGTTTTAAATGACACTATATGCTCCACAATTTAATATATATATTTTTCTCTTTTTCTTTTGTTTTAAATCTCCACTTTCGTCACAACATAACTTAGTTTATGTCAAGCGTTATGTGATGACGTATGAAACGCATGCATGCCCTTTGACACAAGGTCGTATATGGGGTCAAAATTATATTTTCCCTTAATTTATTTAGTATCTTGGTTTTTTCCTTCTTGTTTTTGTTATTACTTTTAAATTGAATATAGAAGGTTGACTTAACTAGGCAGACTGAAATTTGATATTTCCTGCATGGTCATCTCAAATCTAACACAAGAAACTCAAAAAGTGTCCTAGCCCTTTGTTGGCCTATGCGTATTAATTGGTATGCATTTATTCAAACAATGCAAATACTTTTTCAGTTAATACTAGAAACGTTTGGTATATAAAAATGTGTAAATAAAATCAAATATACCAAAGTAATAACCGTAAGATGGTCCTTGAGACATTGTATAAATGAGCACCCCTATCAAACGGTCACATCCGCCGCTAGTTCGCAGTCAAATTAAATTCAAATGCAAATAAGTAATTAGAATAAATCCTCATTACAATATGTATAGACTTCCATCTATTACATAATATTCTTACGGTCAATATAGTTTTGAAAATTAATTATCAATTCAATAATTTATAATTTATCCAGTATTTTACTCCTTACTTTAATAAACTTGCAATGTCAAGGAATCTATAGTCAGTGGGATTAGGACAGAGTACACAAATCAGGTAAACGTAGGACAAATGTGGACCTCTGAAAATTCAGAAGTGTAATCAGGTGTCACGGGGAGTTGGCATCCATGTTGGTCGATCACAACAAATCACATCTAGTCATATTCAAGTGCAAAAAAGCGAGGGGAAAAGCTAAATCCCAGTTGGTAATGGCGAAACAATATTTTCTACCGAACATATAACTCTTGTTAGCTTTTCAGTTAAAAGAATATGGTTATAGCAAATGCGGTGTAATGATGCCGACTGTAAAATTCACGGAATGCTGACATTAAACGTGATTAAAGATATAAACGTGACAACCTATCACTACGTACATTGTCTCTTTGACAATATTTTATGATTAATATAATTTCATAACGGACAAAATGTCGCATACGCGTAATGAATTAGCAATCGATTTTAATGTTCTCTTCTCTGTTTGATGTGGACAGAGTTTGAAATAATTCAGAAAATGGAAAATATAGTTAAACGTATGATACAAAAGAAAATCAAAGCCTACCTTCTACTGGTTAGAGAAAAGAGCATCCCTTTGCATAAATATCTTGCGCATTCATATCTTTAATACCAACTACATCACTGGTCACCAATTATGCATTACACAATATCACACAACATCATCTTATAGTCTTTCGCAATTTTAGAAGAATTTCGTTTTAGATTTAAATGTTTAGTTAATTGTAGAAGTAGCAATATATCCGTAAAATATGCGTTGACTTCTCACGTACAATGAAGATTGAAACAATCTGCTTCCGGTAATGAGACTTGTTATCTAAAACACAAAATAAGACACAAATTTGAAACTTTGAAATAAACCATTTTGTCCCATAATGTCCCATTCACTGGCTTATCTCAAGGGCCCACGATTTGAAGTAATGAAGAGGCCAGTAACATGGCGTTATCTACTTCTAAATTAGAATATCGCCAGAAAACAATCCTAAAAGCGAAACAGACATCATTTTAACCTATTTTCCTGTTCATTGATAGATATAACTAGACGTACATGGTATTTTAAGTGCTGGCTGTATCACCTTTTGAACATTAAATTCAGTATCGGTCAGTTTATAATTTCTTTCGCATATTCATTCATTTTCAATGACAAATTAAGGACAGAAGATTATGTATTGAACGAAATTGAGTTGTACTGACAGTATCAAAAACCGATGGTTTAAATGAATTTAAGTTAATGTCTATATAGGAGCAACCATTTACTATTTACTGTCATTGCATCGGTAGTAAAGATTTGAGTTTTTCTAGACACAAAATGTCACGTATGATTCCTGATTGCCTTTGGTCTATTATTTATTGATAGAGAAAGTTTCAACATTAATTTATTGCACCGGGAATATCAAAGTATGGCAAACACAGATCATGTTCAAATGACCAATTTCGCTCTTTGAGTTAAAACTACATATTTACTTTTACAAGAACATGATTTGGTAAAAAAGGAGGACAAAATATCATTCAGCTTTGAAAATGACTTAGTTTAAGAGAAAAAATATCTAGTCCTGTTAATTTTGCTTTTTCCGTTAATCTCTAAACGTAAAGGTATAATTTATGTTATGTTATAAAGCTAAATCAAACAATCAAAGAAAGATAACTGTAGAAAATGTGAGTGATATAATTGACAGGATCGAAGTCGTTTGCATTGCCGCTGCTGGTAGACCGTTCGAGTCATTGAGAGTATATATATTAACCTAGTACCTGGTATTTCAGTACCATTTCATACTGAAGCAATACTAATATTTGGTATTGATGGCGCCATTTGAATTCTAATCTCCTCAAAAGATAAGTCATCTTTTTACAGTGGATAGACGGATTTGGGGAATACATTTAGGTTATTTTGGGTTTGTTTGATACGACATTCTGTTTTTAAAATATAATCTTACATTCAAGATCAACTACTGGAATTATACTGACAATCGTCTTGAGCAATTGGTTTGGCTTCTTTTTGCAAAACTATAACTATGTGACAAAATGAAAATATTGTAATGTCATCTATGTATAGGTAGTATGCAGTAATTACATATGATATATATATATATATATATATATATATATATATATATATATATATATATATATATATATATATATATATAAAACCTATTGCAAAATGTCAAAATAAATGCTGTAGATATTAGTTTCTGTTCATAAAACTTTATGGGTTAAAGAACCCCAAATAGTTGCCCCCAATTGACTGAACAAAATTCATTCAAATACGAAATTTCCTGAGCCGAACTTACTAATATAAAAATCTCAGATACCAAAGTATAAATCAATAGGATGTCCAGGACATAGATACAAATCCGGTAAAAATGGACAAACACGGACCTCTGGAAACCAAGAGGTGGGATCAGGTGTCATGGAGGAGTAAGCATGTCGACCGAACCCGCCGTGAGTCCACAGTCAAGTCCAATGAAACACGTGAGGAGTGTATCCTCGTCACAATTGGTACAGACGTCTCAACAACCGCCAACGAAAAGGCAACTCAACATTTCACTTAGTGAAACAGAGTAGTCGCAAACAAGACTATTATACCGACCATAAAATTTGCGGAACGTTGACATTAAACGCGGTTTTCGATATCCCTGTGTCAATAATTTGTCAGTGAGTAGTTTGCCTCTGTATATAAAATCTTCATATGTTGTGCACGCCCTGGCATATCGGATCATTTCTTAAATATAAACTCCATATGCAGGTGACTGAGGGATATTACTACTTAAATGTGGAAAATTTACGATGGGAAAGCCGAAATCGTCGCGTTTATCGTAAACTTAGTTGCTAATTTCCCGGTGTTTAATTAAGTAAAATGTCTAAGTATGAAGCGTTGTGTACATGCCTTTAATTTCTAGTTCGCTGGGATATATCGCATTGACATATGAATGAAAATTGTCATTATTAATTGACAAAACGTCGTCGATATATCTAAATGTCAAATTAAAGGACACCGCTAACTTTTTCTTCTTTTGATTCAGCAGTTTCTGAATGAAGTCTGCTTCGTATGAATAAAGGAACAGGTCGGCCAATAAAGGAGCACAAACTCTAGTCGATTTGGTCGCTATGAAATGAATCCAAAGTGTATATTGATATATTTGCATATTTTATTTATTTGAAGATAATTAAGAAAGTGGGAGTAGCATGTTCGATACAACATCTGTTCTTGAATTTATAACATTAATAATTTTACAAACCATTGTATATCAAAAATGCTGTGCACGACGTACTAGTCCCTGTTATCTATTTTGCGTAATGGTATTGACTTGTTACCCACAATAAACATTTAGAGAAATCTAGTATTTATTTGAAATATATAAACTTTTTCTAAATGGCCTATACTTTAAAGTTCATTGCAAACATTGTGTTATAGACAATTGCTCACTTTAATCTCTCAGTATTCACAAATGTTCATATTCTTAACTGAACCAACTCGGTACGAACAAGTTGATTGAATACAATTGTATTGTTTATATATTTATAAATAAAGGGCTACAAAGTTATATAGATAATATTTGAAAACAAAATTAGAATATGAATTTGTTGATTTACTTGCCTAGTAACGACTATTTAGAAAATCTGTAGCTGTTGATACCTTTGGGTTATGGTCGTTACTTTGGTCCAGACAAACTCGCAGTTAACGTGTCTTGTCAACAAGTGGGGCTTATTCCCCATGCCACCTGATCCCACCTTTAGGTATACCAGGGATCTGGATTTCATGAGGTCCGTGTTTGTCCAATATCACCAGATTGAACCCTGAATATCCTGAAGATTTATACTTTGATATCGTAGATTTTATATTGTCAACTGTTTCTTTTTATTTGTATAATATGGATTTTGCTTTTGTTTACATCTTCAAACTTTGGTATCAACACAAATGGTTTCAGAACTGTCCAAGCAAGAAGAATAATTTATTTCATAATATTACAATCAAACAAACAAATTAAGAATATAGTATCAAAATAATTTTCGACACTAAAACATTCTGCGTCGTAATTTTATTTGCAAGTCCTAAAGTGCAGCTAAATACAGACATTCAATATTTGTTGACAGTCATACTAGTTGATACCTCACTATGTATGGTTTATGTCAATATATCAACTTCTAATTTGCGATACTTGTCGGAAAATTCCTCGAATTGAAATTGGTCAGAAAACGACATCATAAATTCAGTGGGGTTTTTTTATTTATTTTTTTGTTCTTTTTTTTGGAGGGGGGGGGGTATTTTGTTCTCACGTTTCATTAGTCACTCTTACCAAAAACGTTTTCAAAACAAAGGTTAAGGAGACTTCATTGGTCAAATTATTCCTGGAACTGCTAATGTTCCAAATATTGGACTTCATTATGAAACTCAATTTGCAGGGAAGATGTTATTCTTCTTCTGAGATCCAATAGAATATCGATGAATGCGTTTCCCGCATTTGTAAAACAGCTGATATCGTTTTAAGGCGTTGCCTTAGTTCATACAATGAAAAGCCAATGTCTTTCAGTTTTTGTAACAAACAAACTTGGCGAAGGATCAGATTTTTTTTTCCAAACTTTAAGATACGACTCAGTGTTGGGAATCGCTGGTGATTCAAATGTTCTACCCCTAATATACCTTCTACAGACCTAATAGACACTTTCGCTACATAGCAGCAGAGTCAGTGTATTAGAAGTAGAGCTCGGTGTATTTGGAGTTACGGAGTACATTCTAATGAATTTCGTATAATTATGTTAATGATCCGTATTCTTTGTTCTTCAGATGACCTTATATAGAAAGGCATTTTTCAAAAAAAAATACTTACAAACACACAAACAGATAAAAAAAATCTATATGCAAAATAGTATAGCGAATGATATAATATTGAGTAAGGCCTGAAAGAATAAGTTCTTTTACATGTACAAACACATAAGCAGAGTAATTTGAAGTGAAATTATTCATTTTCAATCACGACATCAGGCTTTGGAATTCTGTTTCTTAGACATTCCATTGCAAGTGACTCTTTCTCCTCACTTTGTGACGTAACTACCAGTGCCCCGGATTGAATGCAACCATGATTTAGCTCTACAAATGAATCAGAAACCCTTCGAGTGCTGTTTTCTGATGTAAATGCCTTGAAAAGAAACAAAATAATCATAATTTCGCAAATATTTTAAATATCAATATCATATTGATAAGTGGAAGTTTTATAAATGTAGGTACTGCTGTTTCTAGTTAAGTTTTAATATATATAATCCAATCTCGCTTATTTAACTATCTGGGGTTGTACAATTTTGCAGTGGTGGCGAAATTTTAAGGGAAGAGAAACCCGTTTATAGGTTTTCCTGAAGAAAAATCAAATTCATATTTTGTCACGTATATATATATATATATATATATATATATATATATATATATATATATATATATATATATATATATATATATATGCCTACGTCCCTATGCATATGTGACGTTTCACAATTTTGCTCTGTGCTATGGGTTACTACCAATGCAGTGAGTGTTCGTAAATTAACCAGGTATACCCTGATATTGGACCTCTGTATCCAAAATGTGACTTGTACTATGAAATAACGCCAATGATTTAAGGTTCATAGACCTAACACACCTGTTGTGACACGGGACAGTGACATTCCGTTCAGATGGCATACACGTTGTTGCGTTTCAGTTTGCGAAGTAAAGCACTTACTAATTAGATCAAGGCAATTACTATATTATGAGTTGATAGGAGACAAATTGTACTGTCGAGATGATGGTTCATATATTGTAATGTTGAAAACGCATTACATTACACACCTCTTTTACTGCTTCTGTTGCTGCTTGAAGTATCACTACTTTAATTTCTTTAACACAGCAGTCAGCATTACCTTTACTGAAGTTGAGTATCGCGTCATATGTAGCTTTAGCTGCTAATTTCGGTGGGTAGGATAACGTACCAGTACCCAATGCTGGTATTGCTATACAAGTTCTTTGACGGTCTCTGGCTGTGACTAAGCATTTTGTTACTAAGGTGTTCACAGTCTGTAAAAAAGAAAATAATATAATTCCCAATTAGAACGATAAATGTTTTAACTAATCCATTACAGTAAGGCATAAGTTTCTGTTCATCAACTGAGTATGTATTCTCTCCCTTTGTTGCGCCATAATAAAACCTTCAGAAGTACAGTATAACCCCACCTAAAGACAACCTCACTTAGGAGACCAAAATTTATTTAGACATTAAATAAGCATGTCTGCCCCTCACTTAACAAACTACCTCGGTATTCTGGCCACCTGCAGTTAGTAAGATAGCGAGGTTCAACTGTATATCATTTCTCAGTGCAAAGGCTCCATATAAAATTGATCTTGGACTTTTTAAAACCACTTACTTCAATGGCACTGTTTCGGGTTCGTAAGTAATCCGTAGTGGTTCTCGATTTTTTCATGCGCCGCTTCTCGTTTGTATTGATATAGCAATGTCTTGTTCCTGTGCCTTCGCGGTGATGAAGATATAAAATGTTGACAGACAACATTTCCGAGTGTGGAAAGTGTCAGATATTGGTGTCTGTTGGAGTTAATTCATGTGTGATAACTGGTAACAGAGTTTAATTTACAAGTCATTGACTCGCATGGCGATTATGATGACATAAATACGCAAAAACAATAAGTTATATCTGAAAGTCAGATGATTGTTTTGAATCATATTTGCCAATAACCAGTTGATATAAATGTCTGTACAATTTAGCAAACGTGAAAAATTCTGACATTTTGATTTATTTAAGAAATAAAGCATCTGCTCTGATATCTAATATATGTAAATAGGAACAAAACATATAGAATAATTACGGATCAATAACGAACCCGAAACAGTGGTGTTAGAATATCTTGTGCGTATTCCCATTGTCAACTTTACAATATTTGTCAATCTACGGTACTCGCCAAAACACTGTCCATAACTCTATGATGACATAACTATGTTATATAATATTTACATGTATTACCTTATAAACAGTCTCATTGTTGGTAGAACTTTCTAGGTAAACGTTGTACACTTCAACGCATTTTAACAGGTGTTCCTTCCCTGCAATAACGACTTCTCCTGGACGTATTCCATCCGGGTTCTCACTTAATAATTTTTCTTGAAATTTGTTTCCACCTTTCTCAAAAACTGCTTGACAAACAGAGTATGGGTTCCCAACATTCAAATACAAGTTTCTTCCCACCGAATTCACAATGACGTCGGTCTGCAATGCAAGTTCAAAAAGTGCTTAATTTAATATAAAATTTATATCAAGTTTCTAAAAGTTTTACTGACAACAACAGTTTCGTCATCGGCATTTATAATTATCAGTGCTATTATTTTCATGTTCGTTACTGTTTAAATGCCGATATCATACTTCAATCAAGATTTAACATTTTTAAGATATTGTAAAAATCGACATATCAAACACTGAACACGGTGGGTAGCTACAACACTGAAGTTTATCGTTTCTAGATCGTTTTGCGATGACCAAATAATTTGAATGGAGCTATCCTTTTTATAAGAAAAAATGAAACTACACTTCTTGACTATTTTAAAAGTCCGTTTTTCTCCTCCATGACACCGGATCCCACCTCTGGATTTCCAGTGATCCGTGTTAGTCCAATATTCACCAGATTTGTACATGTATAATGGACAACCTGAAGATTTATACTTTGGTAACTGAGATTTTTATATATCATTACATTTTATTTTAAAACATTCAAAAGAAAATTAAAACTCACGTAGATTATCACTGTTTTGTCCAAACACACGAAACATTTGTTTTTAAATTTTTTCTTTTTCTTTATTATTAATTTCAATTTTTCACAAATAGAAAATCTCAGAGACCAAAGTATAAATCTACAGGATGTCCAGGATACATATACAAGTCTGGTGATATTAGACTAACATGGATTTGTTTATTTGTTTATTGTTGTTTAACGTCCCATTCAAGAATCTTTCATTCATATGGAGACTTCACCAAATGCCGATGAAGAGCTTCAAATTTTGGCCTATGCTCTGCACTTACGGCCATCGAGCAGTGAGGGTTCTTTAACGTGCCGACACCTACTGCGACACGGGACCTCGAGTTTTACTGTTTCATCCGAAGGACAGGAAACCAACCTGGACTCGAACTCACGATCTCACGATCAAGAGTCGAACGCGCTACCGACTGAGCCAGGCCGGCTCAGACAAACACGGACCTCTGGAAATTGAGAGATGGGATCAGGTGTCGTTGAGGAGTAAGCATTCTGTGTTGACCGGTCACATCCGGCGTAAGTCCACAATCAAACGATGTAGAAATCATCACAATAGGTACAGACAACTCAATAACCGCTATCGAACAGGTAACTCAACATTTCATGTAGCGAAACGGAGTAATTGCAAACAAGGATATTATAACGACTGTTTCATTTGCGGAATGAATAAATATAGGCTAAAACGTGTCTGATGAAATAAACTGAATTTTTTTAGCATAGTTGAAGTTTGTATACTGACACATGTATTGTTTTATTGCATTGTTAATTGTCAGTTTTTGTATGGTCCACATCTCAGGAATGTTAGATGGTATACCTGAACACGATCATACACAGTGGCTCTCTTTCGCCAATCAGATCTAAAACTCACTGATGACATTTTCACCGAACTTGACCTTTGCAGTGACCTCGAGAGATTTCCATGCCACATTTGAGACGGGTGTTGCATGCTAACATAGGGAATCTGAATGCTTCCTGACACCTGGTCCCATTTGGGAATCGCAATTGCATTTCATGTTGAGACAAATTGTATATCAATTTATCATATTCTAATGGACTTGGAGTTTTGATTATCCACTGGTATTTTGTTTAACAAATACGAATTTCAAATTCGCGGTATGAGTTTTTGTTTATCATAATATATACAACAGTGACAAATGTGAGTACAATTTTATTTTGCTCCGCATACTTCATATAAAACCACATTTTTTTCAAAAACTATTACAAAGTCATTTCCTTTTTAATTAAATAAAATTTACACAATTAACTTTTAATGTTTTGAAATTTGTCTGTATTTGTTTTGATAAAAATATGCATTGTTTTATTTTAAGTACATACGAGGTTTGCAGGACACAAAATTTTAATGTCTCTTGTCAATATGCGTAAATAGGGGTAATGACCTGCAGATTATAATTTCTTTTAATACTCTGAACATTATGAGCTATTACACAATGAAACTTAAATATGTGTAGTTTTTTGGTATAAGATGTACCCAAATTGATTTAGAAATGACATAAATTTGCTGATTTATATGAAATACATAGGGAAAACTAAAAATTATAATCATTTTGTCACTTTACTGCATAAGCACAGTCTAAAAGTAAAACCCCACAATCAGGTATATATTTCAAGTTTAAAACAAGATGTGTTTGTGAACACAGATGCCCAGATACATTTTGACCCCATCCCACCCCCAGGGACATGTGTTGTCGGTGAAGTGTGAGCAACCCTTTGATGAACTTACAGTTTAAGTTTGATTACTGTATCACAATCTAAACTTGAAATATTGCACTTAATATGTAACCACTTGGAATTACAGACAAACACAAACATACACACAGACAGACAAACAGACGGACGATCCAAACACTACATGCCACCGGCGGACCTTTCAGTCCGGGGGCATAAAAATTGAAAATGTTTTTGATTCGCTTACATTTTGGTCAGTAATATTTCCAAACTCCAGTGAGATACCTGTAACGTTCTTCACAGCAAAAAGGCATTCACACTGTGCACCAGTTTCTTCCAAAGTTTTTCGTCCCTCGGCGGATTTTAGATAATTTGTCACACGTTCTGAACCAATCCCAAATGTTTTCGTCCTTACTTTGACACTTAAAACGTCCAGGTTTGCCTGCACGATGTCTATACCTTCCTGTGTACCCGAGCATGTATACCCCGCATCTGTTTCGCTAATTTTCACGAAGTTAGTTTTGCTTTCCCGTTCAATGTCATGTAGATAATTTGAGTTCACGAAGGCAATTGCACGTCTGGTGTCTGGTGAACATTTTAATGTCGTCTGTTTAATTACGTTACGATCCCTGAAGTTATGTATTTTCTCTTTCAGATTTTGAAATATATCGCAGGTCCCTGTAATTATAAGTCGTTGTTCGTCGTTACTCATGGATAAATGATACTTGTCTTTGTAATTGATGGACAATAATCTCTGGAAATGTTTCCATTTCTCTGATTTGAACAGAGTACTTGCCTCATAGTCATTTAGTTCTATATCCTCTTCTTGTAGAAAACCTACAATGTCTTTCTCTCCCTGTTTATTATTTAAACCTTTTCTCATCATAACAGTAAGAGTTCTGTCATCAAGCGACCAATCCCATTTGCCTTTCATTTGACGTCTGTAGAAGGAAAGTCCTTTTTTCTTTGAAAGAATTACGGTCTTTGCATGGCTCAATTCAAACTTAAATAGAGTCCATTCATTTTTCATCTTAATGATTTCCAGTCGAATTGTTCGAACGTCCTCTGGCATCCCTTTCAAAAAAATTGCGTCATCATATCTAAATATCAGACCGGGTGCCAACTTTTCTACACGTCTGCGGAATTTCGTCACTTCAAGTATTGTTTTCAATGTATCATCCATGCTCATTTTTTGCTCCATAATCGAGGACTCTAGAATAGGTTTCAAAATTTCCTCGTGAAACTTCCCAACATCTTCTTTGTTCCCCACGACAAAAACATCTTTTTCTTTCTCAAAATATAAGGAAATGTCCCACTTTGCCTGGTAGGCATATTTGTACAATTTATCCATCACAAAATTATATTTGTCCTCTCCAATATTTTCAGACTGAACAATGAAATTTTCTTGGCAATATTTCTTAATGACCCCACAGATATCTGCTTTCCACTTCATTATGTCGTTTGATAACACGTCATCCGATCGTATAAGTATTGCCGTAAAGTCGGTGGGCACTCTTTGTAGCGATGTGTTTTTCTCCGTCAGTATTTGAAGAAAATCTGACTCAACATTTTTATTCAAGATGCATAACAAATGGCCCATCATTTTTTCATCCAAATCTCGACTTTTAATTGGCTCTTTTGGTGTTGATTCAGTAACTTGACTGTCTCCACATTTCCACTCCCATTGGATACTTGTGGGATACGGAATATATCGTTCCTTGAAATTTGGTGTGATACTTATGCTGGTGTTGGCAGTTGAGTCTGACATCGACGATGCCACTTCTGTGAAGTCATCGTCCATGCCTACCCAAAATAATGCTTTAAAAGTAAAAGCCACGATAATTGCAAATCAAAATACGCATTTTCCAATACGATTACAAACAAGAAAAATAATATTAATGATGTTAAAAAAGAACAGTGATGGTTCGAGTGTCATTGGATGCTAAGCTGATTTTGTGAGAATGTTTGTCAGTTTACTTATGGGAGGCCGGTGGTATCTTTCCGGGTACATTGAAACCGGGTTATGCTCTACACCATTACTGATAAAACTGTTGAATATGGCATAAAACACAAAAAAAAATACAAAGAAGAAAATATAAATATCAATTGTGTAACTCTGTTATCTAGACAGATTAATAGAATCTAGCACCACTTTGAGTTCCAGATAGGAAAATATCAGTCGAGGGTGGGATGGATAAATAGACCCAGCCGTGGTGTCAGCCAGGGTTTGTATATTGGTTCATACCACCTGAGACTGATATTTTTCTATCTGGAACTCAAATGTGGTGCTTGATTATTTTTCTCGCACATGGAAAGCTTAAAATTCTGTTTACATACAAGTGAAAATCAGTTAAGTAACCGCGTCACTCACCTTATTTCTATCCACCGTCCGCAAATAAATATAAACCCACATTATAAACAAATATATGTATTTCCTTTCAAACAAATTTGGTAAGATTTATGTGTAACTGATAACGAGTTTTAAGTATGTAAACTATCAACACGATGATCTCCATGACCCCCCATGATTACAAACAATGTAGATGACGTGTGTATGGATACAAAGAGTTCTGGATCAGCTGTTCCGTTAGAAATTTGCAGTACTGATAAAAATGAGATCCGTCTATCCCAGGTGCGAGAAACATATATCATGGAGGTTATTATATAAATCATTTTATTTTATTTTAAAATGCCGAAAGACGGAAAGTATCTAAGTTAAATATAGTATTTTACATTTAACGGATTTAACTATGCAAATGATTTTCTGTAAATGTCTGATACAGTGATGCACTTTGGGAAGATGGGGAGCATCCATTTGATTTATAACTTTCTGGTTCCGTGCAAAAAGTGCAACCCCAACAACTTAATAGAACCTTTTGTTACAGTTTCTGGTTCAATGTGAAAAGTGCAATCCCATCAACTTAGAACTTTTAGTTACATTTTGTGTTTTTTTTTCCTGAAGTCATCATATGAAACATTTACGGCACCTCTTAGAATATTTCTCAAGGCAGGGCCCACACAATAAAACATGAGAATTTACTCAAATCTGAAAATATTCTTGATTGGACCTGCATTAGCCAATCAGATTTCAGTCTCAAGTAATTATTTTAAAAACTTAAAAGTATTATGGTGCTGGTTCCAAATGTTAATCCGCCTGCAGTTTTACCTACTTTTCAGTTTGTTTGTTTTATTTTTTTTTTCTCGCAATACATTTATCTAAAATGATTTCTTATTCCGACAGTGACAAAACCGACATTGCAAAATCATTTGCAACTTTGTGTGAACATACTACAGGTTGATCATTAAGGTCTGAAAATGTAAGGGTATCACAATTGTTATTGATGCAAATCAAAATATTTGATCGATGCAACGTTTTAACAAATGAATGCTGTAAATCTTACCGCTGGATCTGAGACTGTCGTTAAAGTTGTCATTCATTTTCAATTTTGATAACTGTACGAGTTCTAGGTAACGATGTCGGCAAACAATTGAGATCAACACATACCAAACGTAGTTACCAGTATTGGATTTAAAAAAGTCTAGAAAACAAATATTGGAATAAGTGTCATACAAGTAATTCAAATAAAAAAATATATGGTATATAACAAAATAACACAAGGATTGGATAGCGTCTGCATATTTAGATGTTGTAGATATCATAATATTTATGTTTTCCTTGTCAAAACAATTTTGTATCAATCATTTCCAGAAAAAAATCGTTTTAGTTGCATTCTACTATTAACCATAATACCATCAAAATTGTGTCATCGCCATCAATAGTATATGTAATTATGAATTTTGGTTAAATAATACATTCCATATAATTTAATGAATATGTCAAATACATTTACAGCCAACACAATATACACCTAGAATTTATTATTACAAAGAGGAGGCACCCATGGTCAAGTGATATGAGCATTGCTCTTCTCTTATTCTCTCATTGTTAGCTCATCCAACCCTGAAAAACAAGGAACTCTTCTATAAATCTGAATTTGGCCAGTCCAAATGTGTCTTTATAGGTAAGTAGTTAATCGGATCGATTTCTGTATGTATTGGAGGGATGTTCCTTTAGAAATTGCATACGGCGGTCGGTGGTCGTGTCCTTGTACCCTTTTAAAATATAAGCCATAGCACAACTAAACAATTATGATTTTATATATATATCCATTTAGTATCTTTAAAATTTGGACACTACATTTCCCAATACACTGTCAATGTGTTGGTTGATGCTAAACTATAGGCTACTTACTATGAAAATATTCCTTTTACTTCGTGCAATGTGTCATAAAATTCATAGTTGTAAGCTGGTTCAAAAGTTATCTAAACGCCATCTTGTAATAAGAGAACTCTTAATCAGACGATTTCTACGCACCCATTCGTCAACCTACTGAATAGATTAAACTATTTTAACCTTAGGATTGATGTTTTGAATTAACAATTTTTTTACATTATTTTATGTTATTAAAGCAAAAAACTTGTTCTAAATGTAGAATCCAAAGTATTATTAGTAAAGAAATTCGCAAAACAATGAGTCAATTTACAAACATGATAAATATCAGATCAACATGAACCAATGGTAATCCAGAGGTGGGATCAGGGGTCATTTACGAGAAAGCGCGCCCCCTATCCGTCATAATTTGCATTCTGCAAGTCAAAATCTAAACGGGGATATAATATATTGAAGCAATGAATACTATTACGGCAAATCGGTATTTGTTATTAGTATTAGCAAAAATCTCACCTCTGAAGCTGGAGTTGTGAGTTTTAAATTTCAAGTAATTTCCATCTGAGCAATATATTGACAATACCCGCAAATTCCTACATAAAGATATCGACAATTATTCAAAATCAAAATATACGTAGTATTACGCTGATTGAAGCTGAATTTTTTTTTTTTTTATAGATTATGTAATTTCCGTCCTTCCATTCCCGTGTTATTGTTTGGATTTTCAGTGCACGAGTTATTTCTATACTGAACTGATAACGGCAATACCTAGAACTATCTTATCGTACAATAGACAAAAATAGCCCTGTGGTATATACATGTATACACGTAGGCAAATGATCACGTCAATTTCTCGGTATCGGTCGTGTTATCTATATCAATTTCTGGGTATCCATCATACCGCTAACACATACTAGCCGTATACCTGGAAATATTTTCCTCTAGTTATTTTCGTCCTTTCACGACAGAAAAAAAAACATATTCACACGGGCCGATTCACACCACCCTTTACTCGCAGTTTATTATCAGAGTCTCCTGGGTGGAATGTTGGCCTGTGTCCGTGCTTCAATCACATTTATATTTAGCTTGAAATTTTCCCTTTCATTTTAAACCCGCCGTTTCATCTAAAACGAAAAAAGGGAAAATTAAATGGGAGCGAGAATACCCAGGTATACAGTAATTTCAGTAAATTAAACTTGTATTACTTACTAGCTAAGTACAAATGTGCATGAGCAACAAATTTAGTATAATGTTACCAGCAATATGTAAAGTCTAACATAACATCATTTGTGTTACGTAATGACTGTAGGTAGGCCTAATACCTGACTTTTAGATTTCCCGTCAGAACGCATTTTAGTTAATTGTTGCATAATTATATCATGTTCCAAATGTTTGGTTTACAGGGTTTCATCACCTTTTTGCTAAAAGCCCTAGTAAATAAAAAAGTAGGAAAGTGTTTTAGGTTTTTTATAGCACGTGTCCTTTTGGGAAACAAATTAAAGTTCAAGAGGGTAATATCGTTTCTGAAAATAAGACTTCGTCAGTTGAGCTATAGATATCAAAATAAGAGAGACGAATTGGTATCATACAAGGCCAAATATTATGTCAAAATAGATTACCCTCCTGTATAAAATCAGCGGTATATAAAAACAAAGCTCTAAACTTTATATATCGCTGATAAAAATGTGTCTACATCCGGTGTTATCGGTATATCATTTATTAGAAAAGCTGTTTTAAAGGAAAATTGGTTCCGTTAAATATTATGAATTTGTTTTTTCCTGAGCCTACCGTATATGTCAACAGGAGCTGAGTTTTAAGTCTTACTTGGAGTCCTCCCTGGCAGAGTGGTTAGAGCATCGCGTTTTAAATCATGAAGTCACACTTCCTGTCAAGCACAGGTTCGAGTCCCACTGGAACCTAAGCTAAATGCTGGTGGTTTCTTCCTAGGTACATTGTAACCGGATTCTCTACTCCACCATTAAAAACTGGCCGTCACAATATAGCTGAAAAATTGTTGAGTATGGCGTAAAACAAAATTCATTCAAATTAAGCCTTACTTACCGTTGTAGCTCTTCCTGATCTTGACAAATATAACGTTCGCTGTAATGCACAATAAATAACAGTAAACAGATCCAAAAGTTATCTAATATCTATGTTGTCATATTTGTTATCTTCAATTTTGATAAAAATATTACTGACTAATAAACAATGTAGATACCGTTGAATTTGTGTAACAATGTATATAGGTCATTGGCGGATCCGGGGTGCAACCCTTCCCCGTTTTGAAGTTAGTAGTTCGTTATTAAGTATGGCGTGTCAAACGTTGCAATATTCAAAAACTATAATTTGTATTCAAAAATATACATTTGCATTCATGGCGTGTCAAACGTTGCAATATTCAAAAACTATAATTTGCATTCAAAAATATACATTTGCATTCAAAAAATATACATATACATTTGCATGCAAAAAATATACATTTGCATGCAAAAAAAATTGCATTCTAAAAAAATGTATTTGCATTCAAAAAATATACATTTGCATTCTAAAAAATGTATTTGCATTCAAAAAATATACATTTGCATTCGAAAAAAAATATCATTTGCATTCAAACAATGCATTCTGGGTAGACTGTTGTGACGACGGTTTTCATTGGTTGCTAAATATAACCCTCGGGGAAATCCTCTCACTTGAATGATCGTATTTCACTCGGCAACAGGCATGTGCTCATGAGGAACCTTATAACTTAGACTCGGCAATGATGACGCCGATCTGCCTGTCCATCACAGAACCTGATTTTTATAAGTTATAAGAACTTGTTTTTCAATCGTTGTAGAATAAAATAAGTTTATATTACATCTACAGTAACCTCCATAAAACCTGGAAGTGATTCGGTCACAGCTACTGTCTGTGAACTTAGAATTGGTTGGCGAAAAGTCGCCGTTAAATTAGTTGTTCACTCAATTTTCACAAAAAAGATATCTTCTTGTAGCACTCTTTTTGTCGTAATAGGAAATAAATAAACATGCATTCTATATTCATTAATAAAAAAATCCTTCTTTGAGACTAGTAACAAAAACGGCCGTATTACGTAACGTCATGACGTTACTCTCGGTAGTAAATTACTAGTCTCAAAGAAGGAAAAAAATTCATTTTCGATATTAACATATATATTTTTTTAAATCTGTTACGACAAAACAAGTGCTGTTCAAAAATGTATTTTTTGTAAAGATATGAGCATTTATACAATTTTAATGACGATTTTTCGTTGACCAACTCTAAGTTCACAGACAGTAGGGACATGACACTTTGATCAATGAATCCCCCCAGGGTTATATTTAGCAACCAATGAAAACCGTCGTCACAACAGTCTACCCAGAATGCATTGTTTGAACGCAAATGTTATTTTTTTCGAATGCAAATGTTTATTGTATATTTTTTGAATGCAAATACATTTTTTTTGCATGCAAATGTATATTTTTGAATGCAAATATACATTTGCATTCGAAAAAAATAGCATGGTTTGAATGCAAATGATATTTTTTTCGAATGCAAATGTATATTTTTTGAATGCAAATACAATTTTTTGAATGCAAATGTATATTTTTTGAATGCAAATACATTTTTTTAGAATGCAATTTTTTTTGCATGCAAATGTATATTTTTTGAGTGCAAATGTATATTTTTGAATGCAAATTATATTTTTTGAATATTGCAACGTTTGACACGCCATAATTAAGAGAAGTGACGACAAAATCGTGTTGAACATTGAATTTGCTCTACAAAAGATAATTTGGTTTGGTGTCTGGAAGCCAGAAAACCATGCCTCTCGGAGCTTTTAAGATTAAAGGGACTTTAGTTGTGTTTACAAAAATAAAATTATTTCCATTTTTCTACTTTCACTACTAGCCTGGGTTCCTGGCCCAATTTTATTTCGTCGATACTGACAGCGTTACCAAATAAGAGCTATACACAGGCACACAAATCTTATATTCTAATGTATTTTGTGAAAATAAGGTCAAGTCCAGTGTGGTATTCATATATACAAATAGAAAGGTTGAGTTAATCAATTGAAAGTGAAAGGGGGGGGGGTGTCCTGGCAAATTTTGTCGAGTCAAATTATTTATTTTCCAGCAGTCCAGGGACAGATTATTTATTTTATTCATTTTTTTTTTATTTTTGCTATTGTCATGTGGCCAGAAACATAATACACGTTGCAGTGGTGGATCTAGAAATTTTTCAAATGGGGGGTAACATAAGTAGCCTATATACTATTCAAAAGTGTTATAAGATACAAACCTCACTGCACATTGGATTATTGAGGCAAGATTCTGATAAGGAACCCGTAGAAAGGTACAATTTTACACGCTATCCCATTTCAATAATTTGGAAGCCTTAACTGATATTTGTGGGGCCTCTGTGGACGAGTGGTTAGAGCATTGGGCTTTGAAACATTAAGTCTCTCACTTCTGATCAGCGCAGGTGCAAGACCCACTGGAAACTACATTGTTAACGAGTTCTCTCTTCCACTAATAATAACTGGTCACCGCCATATAACTGAACAGTTTTTGAGTGTGGCGTAAACGCTATTCAAAACTAGTACTATTTCTAGTATTTGCATGGTAAGTGTACAAACACACACAAATGGATGGAGACATTGTACTATGTCTTCAACCAAACTTTGTTGTTCTCAATTACAGGGGTGGATCCACGGATTTTCAATGAGGGTGTGTAAAGTTTGTTTTTTCTTGGAATGGGGGATGACCAGATGTTGTACATATATGCGTGAAAATGATGTGTCCATTCAGTGTAAAGAATTGGATATAATCGATTGTTAAATTTTTATAATATACAGGTGATGATAACACAATGTAGGGAAATTCATATGCATTGTAATATAATACAAATTTTGTTCCTATTCATAGAAACTTAGAAAACGCAAATCAAAATTTATTTACCGATATGTAGGGCAAACCCTTTACAGATAAACTGAAATGAAACTAAGCGTAGTCCAAAGCCATGAAATTCAGAATATATAGACAAATCCATGGTGGATCTATGATTTGAAGTTAGAGGGAAGGAAGAGTATAAAGTTGCTTTTGCCAAGCGTAGCGAGGCGCGAAAATTTTGGCAATTTATTTTTATTAATTTGCAACTTCTTGTTTAAAAATACAGTGAAACCTTGCTACTAAGACCAGCTATCTGACTCAAAGTGGTCTGATTAGTGAGGTGGTCTCTTAAGTAAGGTTCTGTACTGATTCAACATTAATTAAGTGACTGGTGAAGTGGTCTCCTAAGCGAGTTGTTCTTTAGGCCTGGTTCCACTGTATAGATGTTTTAATCATTTTTTGTCAAATTCTGGGCTTTTATTTTCTATTAGAGTTTATTTTAATTTACTTTCCATATAGTAAATCCATATAATCTGACAGGATGAACCTATAACATTAATATGATACTGACTAGAGTACTTGTATCTACTTGTTGTCATGTGTTAGAGACTATCCTTTACAAAAAATGGCGAGCGTAGCGAGCTTAAAAAATTGAGGAATGAAATATGGCGAGTGAAGCGAGCCGAAATTTTTTAAACATTAATTAATTTTCACCACAACTTTGGCGCCGGTTAAGGTCAGATTATTTATTTTCTTGCTAGTCGAGGACAGATTATTTATTTTCAAAATTTTCAACGCCAAAATATTTATTTCAAAAATCTGCCAGCCCCCCCCCCCTCCCTCAGAATCAAATGATCGTCCTGTAATCAAGTATATGATCAACATGGTCAACATAATTCGGCCTATTAGCCTCTATGATATGAGTTCATCCGAAACCATCTCAGTGATTTTCTGAGGAATTATATGACCATAGTTCTCATTATTACAAATAGTATTTTTTAGAAAAGTCGTTTCTAAGCATAACTTTAAGAAACTCGAAGTTAATCCTATATTTTAAAATTGTAAGATATCTTCTATGATATATGAGTTGTTGACAATTTCAACAAAATCTTCGATAGGCATGTGAAATCGCCACGATAATAGCATTAAACAGCCAAGTTAAACAAAGGTCAATCTCGTAGTGGGTCATGTGCGATTCGCCTATTACCACTATCAATGGACAGGAAAGGATTAAATTACCACTTGATATTGTTATACCGACCTATATGTCATGTTAGGCAAGAATACTGCAAGTTTATGTCTTTATAGTATGTTAAGACTATGGAAATTGACACATTTAGTTTACCTGCATGTGCTACAGGTGTGTACTGTAAAAGTGATCCTATCGATTTAGTGTAATCAAAATTGCCGCCATTAATTATATGCATTGACGCGCGGCACATATACAAGCGTAGGTGTCATGTGACCTCGCTGATCAGTTGTACAGGTATGACAGCAAATGCGGGTCATGTTGGGTGGGTGAGATGGCGAATTCACCCCTGTTTACCCATCCAATAGGAAGCTTTGCCTCTTACTTAGATTACGTTTATATATATATATATATATATATATATATATATATATATAACATGTGATTAACCAACATAACAGAACCATTTGTTTTGTCAGTTATATGTTAGAAGGGGGTGGCTTTAATCTGAATACTTTTGATATTATATTGATCAATGACAAATTTAACAGTATATTATTTCTTGTTTCCAGGTCCAACATGCCTCACCATTGCTGTGTTCCACAGTGTACCAGTGACACAAGGCATACAGCATTAAAGACTTATCCTTCCACTCATTTCCAAGCAATTCAGAATTGGCAAAAAAATGGATTGTTGCAATTAAAAGAGACATTGGTCCAAATTTTAAAGTAACTAAAAGCACAAAAGTATGTTCAAAGCATTTCACAGAGGAGTGTTACAGAATCGGGGCAGACCTCGGAATGCGTTCACGACTGAAGAAGGGTGCCATTCCCTCAATGTTCAACTGGACTCTGGAGCCAAAGTCTGTTCGACGAAAGCTGATTCGTGCTTCAGTGATTGAAATGCCAAAGAAAGTTAAAGTTACGGCGCATAATGTTGTTACCGATGTGGAAAGGTCTAGTACTTAAGATAAAATTGATGAAAATGTAGATGCATCAGAGGTAGCCCATAACACTAGCAGTGATGACAGTTTGGCAGAAATAGACTGTGATCCATCACCAGACAAACATCATTTAAAGAGAGCAAATTTACAACTTCTAGCTCTACGAAATGAGGAAATATTTTCTATTATTAGATTCAGCCAGAAGGATGGAGACATTAAATACTACACTGGCTTTCCAAGTTACCATGCTTTGAACTGTTTTTACAACTTCTTGCTGCCAGAGGCCAATTTTTTATATTATGTTGGAACAGAGAATACATCTGAAGGAACTCCATATGCTTTGTTGAGCAAAAGAGGTCCATCTCGTTCCCTGTCACCATTGGAGGAATTATTTATCACGCTTGTACGTTTGCGCAAAGGATTCCATGAAAAACACCTTGCAGATTTGTACAAATTGTCAGAGGGACATATATCAAAAATCATAAACACTTGGATTGCATTTCTTGCAAACCGACTTAGTGCCTTGCCTATTTGGCCCCAAAAGGAGCAAGTGCAGGAAACTATGCCATTGGTTTTCAAGAAGTTCTATCCCTCTACAAGAGTGATAATAGATTGTACTGAACTTTTCATCGAACAGCCATCAGCAGCAGACTGCCAGCGTGAGACTTTTTCAACATACAAACACCACAATACAGCCAAGGGTTTGATTGGAATTTCACCAACTGGTCAAATAACATTTGTGTCCCCACTGTATGCAGGAAGGTGCTCTGATAAGAAAATTATCAGGCATTGTGGCCTTTTAGACTTGATTGAAGAAGGGGATGGACTTATGGCTGATAGTGGGTTTGCCATTGAAGATGACCTAGTAAAAAGAGGAGCAACACTGATCATGCCATCATTCCTGCAAGGACAAGATCAGTTTGACAATGATCAATTGACCAAGTCCCGCACCATTGCATCAGTACGTGTACATGTAGAGAGGGCAGTACGGAAAGTGAAAGAATTTGAAATACTTTGTAACACTATTCCAGTTACACTTTGCCCAATGCTTGAGAAGATTTGGTGTGTATGTTGTCATCTCTCAAATTTCACTGGCACATTATTTAAGAACTCTTAAATTTGTACATGGATTCCTCTGTAGTCAACTGATTTGTCAAGTATAGTCAAGCAAGAATTCTTTTAATTGATATGTTGAATTTATTCAATAGCAAAATTAACATGCATGGAGATGTTTCATTAAATGATTAACTAAAGTAACCAGAAATAGACCAGTTTATCATACAAAAAATGTATCATGATCATGCATGTATTAAACAGTCTGTCAAGCAATTTATGGCTAAAATAATCAGGAATGAATTTAGCTGAAACTCAGGACTGGAGATAATCAGGAATTTTGTTTACCATAAAATAGTATAAAAAATACCACATATGCCCACTTTCTTCCCATCTAAGTAAGAATTTTTAGGCCAGTAATACGTCTTTTAGCAATAATATGAATATTGGTTAGATTCCATACCAAATATTTAACAGCAAACGGACATTTAATACATAATGTATACAGATATGTACAATATATATCACGCAAGTTATATAATAAGGAAATAACTTGTATTACACTTTTTTTTTCTGATGGAGGCCCAAACTCTGAAAAAATTAAGGGAAAACTCAGGAATTGCTTGACAAACTGATTTAATGATTAACAAAATTATATGAAACATTTGCAAGTGAACTGAATAGTAATGCAAGGTGGCAAATGATGTGACACATTATAAAGAGGTTTTATATTACACTTTATCTACACATATAACATGTTCATTTTATTTACCAATAAATTATTACTTTGTACATTTTATAAGTATCACATTCTTTCAATCATGTTAACTATCAGTTTGGATGCAACATGTGTCATAACTCTCACTTTCAACAAGACTGAGTACAAGTTTCAAATGTGAATTTTCTGTTATTTCATCAAAAACTGTGCCCTGAAATGTGGCAGCAAATAATTAAAATAAACATCACAAAGCTTTGAAGCATGTGTTCTCTAAAGAAGTCTTTATCTCTCTTAATTTCAACAACAACAATGTCATCTGGAGGAACAAAAAACAACAAGATCACACTGATCAATCCCAGTGATGTTCAGCTGCCCTTGAATTTGGTAAAAATAATTATGAGTTTTCTTAAGGGTCCCTATTCCATTTTGCAACTGCAAATAAAAGTTTTTATCTTTCATCTGAGATGCAAGATTTGTCTTCCTTTGAAATGCTGTGTAAGGACACTTTACTTCCACTAATCTCAGTGAGTTATCTGATGTCAACACAAGTCTGTCTGGTGATGCAGCCGGGAAAAGTATTGTTGGACATAGCTGGATTGTTTGACATCAATTCAATACACGCAGGACAATGCCACCTGTCTTCATCATTAATGTCATCCTCATCTATGGAGACACAGGATGGATGAAACCACTCCTCACAGAAGTCGCACTGAACCATCATCCGTGTTGGGTCATCTGGCTGCTTGCAGATGCAGTACAGTCGTCTATCCTGTTTCCTTACTTCCTCCTCATGTTCTTTAGCTTCCGCTTACAGGAAGTCATAGTGATCCCTTAATCTTAAGAAAAAAAATATACATTTCTTAAAAAATTATTATTTCATACATCAAGGAATCAAACAGTATGATACATATAGATTCAGCCTCATCAAAACGGACTTGAATCTGAAACCTCATTCAACCTGATGTAACTGTAAAAGCAGGATTCTAAATGATCAATGATCAAAATAATATCAAAAGTATTAAGATTAAAGCCTCCGCCCTTCTAAAATATAAATGTTCTGTTATGTTGGTTAATCACATGTTATATATAAACGTAATCTAAGTAAGAGGCAAGGCTACGTATTGGATGGGTAAACAGGGGTTGAATCCGCGATTTCGCCCACCCAACCAGACGTAAGCAGCATGACCCACATTCGTTGTCATACCTGTACAACTGATCAGCGAGATCACATGACACCTAAGCTTGTATATGAGCTGCGCGTCAATGCATAATTAATGGCGGCAATTTCGATTACACTAGCTAGTCGCGCTATCGATCATAAGGATCACTTTTAGTTTTACAGTCACACCTGTTGCACATGCAGGTAAACTAAACGTGTCAATTTCCATAGTCTTAACATACTATAAAGACATAAACTTACAGTATACTTCCTTAACATAACATATAGGTCGGTATAACAATATCAAGTGGTAATTTGATCCTTTCCTGTCCATAGATAGTGGTAATAGGCGAATCGCACATGACCCACTACAAGATTGACCTTTGACTTTGTTTAACTTCGCTGTTTAATACTATTATCGTGGCGATTTCACATGAAATACGCACAAAATCGGAAGAGAATAAAACAAACTTACCTTCGGTTAGAATTAAATCCACGAATTATATGAAAAGGAAACAGTCGTGGTGTGTAAATCGAAGATTTTGTTGAAATTGTCACACGCCGGTGCAATGACCCATTACGTCGGCCATGTTTTTTTATTGAAGCGGGTGACCGTTAGGTGGCGCGAAACTGGAAATAGGTCAATTACATAGATATACGGTCGTGTTTGCATATCGGGCGCGGAAATGTAACTCAATTTTATATTAATTTGGTTACCAGACTATTATTTTGGTTTCCTTCTTTCTTCGGGTTCGGAAACCAGGTTGACAAAACGATAGTAACTCCTCTAGTTTTTACCTCTCTCTCTCATTGAAATCTAAAATCATTTTTGAAGTGACAGCTTTGAGCGATCAACTTGATGGAGTCGCCACTGAACCTTGTAATCAAATTGTTTTAAATTTTATCTAACAATTGGTCCCCATGTTTGTTCTTGATGTTGGTAAATTGGCATGCATCTAGGATCATTTGTTACTGAGAACATTAGGCTAATTTGATTTCGTTGACTTTGTACTTGTAGATCTAGTTCGCGCAGTGCCAGTTTTGCTTTCTTCCTTTCAGATAGATTAGATCAGGGAGTAAAATTGGCTGCTGGATACAGGGGCCAGCCGGGCCCTTAGAACAAAATATCTAGGGGCCCAAGTTGAAATTCAGGGCCCAACTATGTCTTCGGATGCTTTCATACAAAAAAAACCCCAAATTTCTCAAATTAATTCAAACTCAATTTCTGTTTCTTTTATCGTGTTGCATGCAATCATGAATATTCCTCTTACATGTACCAACCATTGACAATTCCCCGTCCATTTTGTCGAGGAGTGGTTCTTTTTAATTTTATTGGTACACTTTGGAGTATTCTATGGCTGGTTTCTTGCTGGGGTTTTCAGCAATGTAACACCACTTGACAAAGACTAATCCAAGGAATGGTTACAAGTCAAATCCCAGCCCCACTTTGGAAACATATAATTACTTTATGTAGTTAAATAGGCACCTGGAATTATTTTTTCCAACACTGGGAAATATCTATCAAGGTAACGAAGTGGTATTTAAAAATGTTTATCTCAAAACAGAAGATTCATTTTCAAAAATAATCTATATGTATAATTAATCCAGCAATGTTAGAGGTTTAAATGTCGAGATATTTTTGACTGCATAGCACTTCGGCACATCCAAGGTAAGGCGAGCTCTAATATTATTGGAGTAGTGTATGATATGATTTCTTGATAATGTTGTCACAAATTCACATCACTGTTGACACTAAAAAAAAACCATACATCTCCAAATCATATGTTTTAATTTAAACATGCTGTATGCTATCAAAATATTGTTGCACTGAGTGCCTATTAATGGTGGCACAACAATAGTTGTGTGTAGCAGTCTAAGGGTTAATAAGTGAATTTAGTATGCAATGTTTGGTGAAAAAATTAAAATTAATTGGAAACTGGGACCTAGCTGAAAGTGGGGGCATACTCATTTTCTCGAAATGTTCCATAATATAAAGGTAAGAGATTGAAGCTTACAAAACGATGTTTCTTTTCTCCAGTGAAAATAAAGTACATATTGTTAGCATTTTGCTGCAATTGTCTACAAAAATGCTTACATGTAGGTGCGCAGTGTTCAGGGTTTGACATTGTTAACGATCGTCTGTGTCCAGATGAAAGTCAGCTCAGACAAGTAAATCTTCCAAAGCACTTGTCTGAGAAGACAAGTTTTTTTGATAATATCTCTATCATTGTTGTTGCTGTTTTTTGGGGGTTTTTTGTTATTTGATTAATATTCATTATTTGTTAGGCCCAAGTATTTTATATCATTTTTTAACTTTTTTTATTAAAATATATATTTTTTTAATTCAATGAATTTTTTTCATTGTAAATTACGGAACAGTGGATTTGTGATTCGACCAAAATACTTTTGGATACTACTTGTTTGATGGAACAAGTGAAAAATATCCTTAATGTACAGCCCTAGGTCTGAAGTCACCAAATTTACTTAGTACTCAAGCTCAACTAACTTTTCACGATTTTAAGAAAAAACATGCAAACTTTACTCTGTAACTGGACATATTGATGGTATACAGTTGTAAATAGTGATGAAAATTATTGCTCATTTGAAGAAAACTTCAGAAATATTAAAAAAAATGTTTGAGTACATACTCAACATATTTATTCATTTTATACAGAAAAATCATAAGTGTGATGCAAAAATTTATATATAAATAATCAAAAAATCATAATGTTTCCTAATCACTAAAATCTAAATCATTTTACAGTCAAAATAATGAAATAAAAGTTCAGCTTGAGTATTTAGTAAATTTGGTGACTTTGGGCCCTGATGTTATTTGATGAATATTCACTTACTTGGTAGGCCGGATTATTTTATATCATTTTAAAACTTTTTTTATTCAAAAATATATTTTTTTATTTCAATGAATTTTTCTTTGTAAATTACAGAGAAGTGAATTTTTCAGATACTTTTTGATACATGTACTACTTGTCAAATGGACAAGTGAAAAATAACCTTAATGTAGAGCTCTGATGTTACCAGACAACACTGTTATTATGACCTCTCTTATAGACTGGTGTTGTTTCAGTGATTATGAAGGTTCCTCAACGTGTTGCAGCCACCTGTGTACATGTATAAAGACTCCCTGGTCACAAAGACTGTTTTTTGCTCTCCCCAATTGTACCATTTGTATACAAATCAACCTCTTGATTAAGACCACCTCCCTATATAGACTGGTTTCCTTTTGTCCCTAAGGAGATTGTTATATACAAGTTTCACTGTATTTATATTCTTTTTTGGACATTAACTCATTCACTCCATCCATTTGGATTGGTCTAAATCATTGGTTTACATAAGAGACCATTGTTTTTCAGGGATTGATACATTAAACATCAGAAATGATAAGATTTTGTCTACTGTATGGCCATTTAAAAATCAATACAGCTTTAGTCAGAACTGTTTTATCTTTAATGGGTTTTTAATATAAACGTGAATATAGGAGATACCATTGACATATTTTTGTATGTTGTCAAATAACTTGTATCACTTGTTACTTGTTGCAGGCTCATCAACAAAGCCGTAAGGCAGACATGATGGTAAAATGCAAGAATTATGAAGAAGCTATAGTTTGTCACAGACGAGCAGCGGGTAAATATCTGTTCATTAAACAGGAGATAGAGAACACGTACATGAGAGCCAGTGTTTAATCAATCTATCAATTTTGATAGTAGCTCATGTAAAGGTAGCAAACTAGTGTGTTAAAGAGGCATTAGCTGTGTTTACCAACAATTTTGTTTTTAGCTCACCTCAGTTGTGTCCTGAACAGAATTTCTGATCGCCTTTTGTCCGTCGTCTGTCTGTCCATAGACATTTCACATTTTCGACTTCTCCTCCAAAACCACTGATGGGATTTTGATGAAACTTTATAGGAAGGAAGAACTTAAAGTCCATTATTAAGTTTGTTCAGTTTTGCCCAATCAGCCCAGAGATGGATCCAGGGTGGGGCAAGAGAGGGCCCAGGGGGTACCCCTCTTTAAAATTCTTCTCCTCCAGAACCACTGCATGAATTAAAAAATACTAACTGTATCTGAGTGATCTAAATAGATGTATAATTCAGGTTTGTTAAATTCGTTGAAATTGGAAAATAAATTATTGACGTCTTTTTAGAGTTTGTAATTTTCTTTCATTTTTGTATGAATTCTTTGATTTTCTCCGCTATTATTCATTATGATGCATTTATTTTATGTGTTTTACCTGTGATTTGGTAGATAAATGCTTTCCTGAAAGAATTTTGATGAAATTAAATTTTTTGAATTTTTTATGAATTTTTTAAGACTGCAAAAATGAAAGGGGGGGGGTTATTTTCCACATTGTCAACTTCTTCTCCAAAAGCATTAAAGGGATTTTGACAAAACTTTATAGAAAGTAAGTACTCAAGGTCCTCTACCATGTTTGTTAATGTCGACCATTTCGGCCCAGGGGTGGATCCAGGGTGTGGCAAAAGAGGCTCCAGGAGGTTACCCC
The DNA here is from genome assembly GCA_030159075.1 of Atrina japonica. NCBI lineage: Eukaryota > Metazoa > Mollusca > Bivalvia > Pterioida > Pinnidae > Atrina > Atrina japonica. Next base: position 308,569 of record BROG01000548.1, read on the forward strand.
TTTAAAAATTCTTCTCCAGAACTGCTGCATGGATTAAAAAACTTATTCCATCCGAGTGATTTTTATGGATGCATGATTCAATTTCCTGTTTTGGGAATAAAGTGTGAAACTAATTTTAGACATGTTTTTGACATCTTTCCCAGCTTTATCATTTTCATTCATTTTTAAGTCTCCTCCTAAGGAGTGTTAAAATAATTTGTAAATTTGGGATTCCTATATGTGTAAAATACCAACAGTTCAGGTGAGTGATGTGGCCCTTGGGCCTCTTCTATGACTTTTTCTACTTCTACTTGATCTACAGTAACAAATAAGAGCTAAACACAGGTATAACAAATCTTATATTCCTATATATTCTATGAAAATAACGTCAGGTCCAGTGTGATTTTCATAAAGGTTGAGTTAATCAATTGCAAGTGAAAAAGAATCTAACCTGGATTTCTCAAACAATTTTCATAAAATATATAGAAATATAAGAGTTTATATGCCTGTGTATATCTCGTTTTTTTGTCATTGTATACATGTATCAATCTAAGTAGTAAAAATGGAAGAATTTTTTTTTTGAAAAAAAAAAACAGCTAATGCATCATTAACTCAGGGATCATTTAGAAATTTGGAGTTACCAATGCACTGGTATTTATTTTTCTTTGTCAAAAACTCCAAGATTGAATCCGGATACATTATTTTGTACCCAGGAAGAGACCACCAGCCTTTCTACAAGTAAAGTCAAGTGGCAAACTTCTCTACAAAATCATTTTAGGTTCTAGCGGAACTTGCTTGAAAAATTGTTGATTGTGGCATAAAACACCAATGAAACAAAGCAACACAATTTGACAAAGAAAACAAATCTATTAATTATTATATGTATACAGTATGTGTATTAAGGTGATATGAACTAAGGCAATGCCTTGATTTCAGCACAGCTCCTTGTTTTACAAATGTAGGAAGGAAGACGCATTTATCAGGAGTCTACCTGATATCACAAGGGCAACATCTGTCCGGCAAAATGACGTCACAGTTAAATTTTGACGTTAAATATTTAGAACACAAGTATTGGACGATAACAGTTCCAAGACGATTCATGAATACGGGAATAACTGATGAGATTTTCTGGGATATTTTCCTACATGTCGTCTGCTTATACATTTTGAAAGGACGTACTGCAGCCAGAAATCCCATTCAAATATTTATAATAGATTGTTATATCGACTTATTTGTATTTTTCCCAACTTTCATTTTCATGGGGTGGGGGAAGTAATGTCATGACAACATGAGAAAAAAAAAAGATTATTAAGCTTTTAAATCAAATAGAACATAGGGATATAATCATATTGATATAAAATTCCTCACTTCTGATAATTAATACATAAATTTTGTCCAATTCACTCTTTGTTGAGCCTTAATAAAAAGCATTAAACATATCTGTCCGGGATCTGTTACAGTAAAGGTTAGGAAAATGGTGCCGCGTTTCAATCGAGGAAACTCTAAAATGAGTTCTTGTAAAATCTTTCCCAATTGTTTCTTTGCATATTTAAAAGGATGATGATGTAGCCTTTTACTATATAGAATTTCATAATTATATGTCGTAAAATAAGGGAGATTTTAAGAGAAATTATAAAAAATCATCTGGGAACTGTTATACTACCAGTATTTCTGGTAAAAATTAACCAGAGAAAAGTCTCCTAAATGTTTGATTTGAATACATTTTTGTGAAGTTTGATTGTTGAATCATGAGGTTGATGTAATACACTGGAGAATGTTGTAGCTCTGTCACTTTTCTATGTAGTGTTAGTATGCACATGTTGTCTATGAGTTCACTTTGTGAACGGCCTACCATTTGATCTACACTCTCTATAATTGTGGCATATTTTACAGTACTTAACATTTCATAGTTTTATTTACAGACTTTTACCACCACAGAATGAGCAGGTTATCTTGTGTCCACAATGACACAAGTAATTTACCTTTAGGGGTCATTTGCTATTTGATTGTGAGGCCAGTGCTTTACACTATACTGGTTTGGTACCAGTAACCCGCTTGAACCAGTAGCCAGCTATAGCATTGTTTCGGCTATATAGAACACAATTTTTTAGATCAAGCATGGGATAATGGACATTTTTATCTAACAGAAGACAAAAATATGTTGTGGTACAAATGTACATAATAAAGATGAAATCTCACCATAGCCAGCTACTGGTCATAGCCAGCTACTTGTCATGGCCGGATACTGGTCATAGCCGGATACTGGTCATAGCCGGATACTGGTCATAGCTTGATACTGGTCATAGCTGGATACTGGTCATAGCCAGATACTGTCATAGCCAGATTCTGGTCATAGCCAGCTACTGGTCATAGCTAGATTCTGGTCATATCCAGCTACTGGTCATAGCCAGATACTGGTCATAGCTGGATACTGGTCATAGCCAGATACTGGTCATAGCTGGATACTGGTCATAGCCAGATACTGGTCATAGCCAGATTCTAGTCATAGCTAGATTCTTGTCATAGCCGGATACTGGTCATAGCCAGCTACTGGTCATAGCCAGATACTGGTCATTGCTAGATTCTGGTCATAGCCAGCTACTGGTCATAGCCAGATACTGGTCATAGCTGGATACTGGTCATAGCCAGCTACTGGTGATAGCCGGATACTGGTGATAGCCGGATACTGGTCATAGCCAGCTACTGGTGATAGCCGGATACTGGTGATAGCCGGATACTGGTGATAGCCAGCTACTGGTCATAGCTGGATACTGGTGATAGCCGGATACTGGTGATAGCCGGATACTGGTCCCGACCAATATATTTTACTCATTGAAATATTTCTTTTTACAGAATTCCTCCTGCAAGCACTAGAACTTTCATCATCCAAGTACGCATTAGAGTCCATAAAATTACAGCACCAGCATCACTTAAAACAACAGGACATTTTACAACAGCGCATTAAGCACCTCCAAAAGCTACAGGGAAAATTGGAAAATATGCAGCATCAGTCCACACAGACGGACGAAGATTTAGTATTTTCACCCAATCATTATTTATCAAGTGAGGATCAAACCACAAACATTCCAACATCTCTATTCCAAGACGAACGCATTTTTCATGCTATGTCTGAAACCGATTCTATTTTGGGCTACCTCGTTCACAAGAACAAACATTCTAATGATGCAGAAGTGACATGCGATGGTAATATGACAGTCACATACCAAAAACCAAAAGTTGAAAAGGGAAATATAACCAAAATTCCGCGGGATAACAATGACGTACTGGAAGAACTTTTAATTCAAAATGAAGAGCTTAGAAAGCAAGTTTTGGATTTAAGTAGACGAGTGGAAGACGCACAAAAAGATAAACAATATCTTACAGACAAAGTTTTAAGATATGAGACTCATTCCACAAGGGGGAGAACTGTATTTGAGGACAATGATCACACAGGATTAGCTATGCCAGAAATGGAGTTACCTCCCTTGGAAATGCCTCAGTTTGATTTTGATTCTCTGAATATTTCCACATGTCACAATTCTACTCAGAAGAGTGTTATTTTCTCAGGAGACTGACTATGACAAATTACAGTGACATATTAATAATTACAGTATATTTATTTTCTTATCTGAAGTATTACCATATACATGAAAGTTCTGTACACTATTAAATTCCATGTACAGTGGAACCCGCATATAATGAAACCAAAGGGGAATGAATTTTTCTTTCAAATAAACAGGGTTTTCAAAATAATCTATTTATTATGGCAGGGCTCTACAACACTAAAAAAATTCACTCTTCATTTGGCCAGTGAACCAGAAATTTTACTAGCCAGCCAGGAACTTTTACTCGCCAATATATATATATATATGCGAAAAAAACCCAGAAAACACTCAAATTTCACAAATTTTTCGGCCATTTGGCCTTTATCAAGTGAAAGACGACAATATATAATATATGTGTGTGTGTGTGTATTCTTAAAAAAATACAATGGATGAAAATACAGAAATGAAATAAAATATTAATTTTCTAAGTTGATGTAACATTTTATTGTTTCTATCCATTTAAAACAAGGTTATTAACTGCGTGTTGACCTTTTGTGCATTTTTCTTATCAATCCAGGAGTGTTTATATGCCTATATTTTTCAAATTTGTTACTCTAATATTGAGGCAACCTTAAACTTTGTTTTTTAAAATTTTAGCGCCAATTTCTTTTCGACAGAATTTTCAAACAGAGACTGCTTACAAGAATTGTAAATTTTGTCTGTAAGTTAAAATGTAGAGTCCAACACCGTGACCTGATCGAAATTTACAGATAAAATTTCCAGTTCCGACTGTGGTTAATCCCTTTGGAGATTCTGTCACGGCCGTTTTATTGTGTTGCCCCACGATAAAACGGCCACGATAGAATCCCCAAAGGAATTAGGCTGTGGTCTGCCTGCCTTCCTCGTCGAACACTAGGCCGAACTTTCTGCCCTGATTTTACCACTTAAAAACCGCTTAAATTGAAATCGAAATCGGGACAGAAAGTTCGGCCTAGTCGAACATAGCAGTATTCCTTTAACCAAGATCGTTTAAAAACTTAATAGTGTCTAATGATGCTTCTGTTGAAATCGACCGAGAAAAGAAAATGTCATCGTGTGCTGTTAGGAAAATTTCAAGTCGAAAACATGAGAGCAATTCAACGTGTTTTTATACAGTACCAAATTGGTTGTTGTAAAGCGCATAACAGACCATGATTTCGATAATGTAATTTCACAGTGAAAACGGACAAACTTTTGATTTCCGGTTCGGGGAAAAAAACTATGTGGCGACTGAATGAGGACAAACACTCGCCAAAATCTAAAAAATGGTCGCATTTTCGAGTGATTTGGTCGCATTGTAGAGCGCTGATTATGGTACTAAATGAATTTTGTCAGGGATTCAAAATCATTCAAATTAATTAAGTTTTAATATATACAGAGCTCAATATAAGTGGGTTCCATTGTATTTGTTTTATGTTTTTGGTTGCCTGGTCATGTGATTGCCTGGTCATGTGATATGTGGTTACCTGGTCATGTGATATGTGGATGTGCTTTAATGTGCATTCTTTTTAAATTCTTGAACATGTTTTTTAAACTTTGTTCTCATGAAGGGTCATATTTCCTCAAATCTGTTATGTATCATGTCTGTTGCATAGGTAATGAATATTACGACCTATTCTACATCAGAGGTTCCTTAGACAGGGCAAGGAGCTATGTGACTGGTAAGCCCCTATTTTACTTTGATGATTGTCATATACTCCACAGAGATTTTTGTAGACTGTTTTGGGTCTATTGACATTACAGGATCCATTTCCAATGCAAAAATGGCTTGCATTTTCTCCAAAATATGTGAAAAAAATCAAAAATTGGATTTTTCAGAATATTTTTTTTTTCAAACAAATATTTCATATTAGGTTCTTCTGTTTTTACTTTGCATATATCCCCAATTTTTCGGACCCTGGGTCCGGAATTTATGAGGTAGTAAAATCCCCGTATGAAAACAGTTTTTTAGTAATCATTCCATGATAATGCTTCAAATACAACCCATTTTAAAGTGCTGAGATGAACTTGTTTCTGAATCACTTACTACCCATTTTAAAGTGCTAGGATGGACTACTTGTTTCTGACTAGAATCACTAACTACCCAGTTTGAAGTGCTGGGGTGGACTTGTTTCTGACTAGAATCACTTACTACCAATTTTGAAGTGGTGGGATGGACTTGTTTCTGACTAGAATCACTAACTACCCAGTTTGAAGTGGTGGGGTGGACTTGTTTCTGACTAGAATCACTAACTACCCAGTTTGAAGTGCTGGGGTGGACTTGTTTCTGACTATAATCACCCAGTCTGAAGTGCTGGGGTGGACTTTTTTCTGACTAGAATCACTAACTACCCATTTTGAAGTGCTGGGGTGGACTTGTTTCTGACTAGAATTACTTACTACCCAATTTGAAGTGGTGGGATGGACTGGTTTCTGACTAGAATTACTTACTACCTTGATTGTAGTGCTGGGGTGGACTTGTTGCTGACTATAATCACTTACCATTTTGAAGTGGTGGAATGGACTTGTTCTGACTAGAATCACTTACCACTTTGAAGTGGTGGAGTGGACTTGTTTCTGACTAGAATTACTTACCATTTTGAAGTGGTGGAGTGGACTTGTTTCTGACTAGAATTACTTACCCATTTTGAAGTGGTGGGATGAACTTGTTTCTGACTAGAATCACTTACCATTTTGAATGGTGGGATGGACTCATTTCTGACTAGAATTACTGACTACCCATTTTAAAGTGGTGGGATGGTCTCGTTTCTGACTAGAATCACTTACCATTTTGAAGTGGTAGGATGGACTTGTTTCTGACTAGAATTACTTACCATTTTGAAGTGGTGGGATGGGCTTGTTCCTGACTAGAATCACATACCATTCTGAAGTTTTGGAATGGACTTGTTTCTGTCTAGAATCACTTACTACCCACTTTGAAGTAGTTTTCTGGAATGGACTTGTTGGTGGAATGGACTGTTCTGACTAGAATCATTACACTTTGAACTGGTGGAGTGGACTTGTTTCTGACTAGAATCACTTTTTTGAAGTGGCGAGATGGACTAGTTTACTGACTAAGAATGGACTCGTTACCATTTTACTACCTTGAAGTGGTGGGGTTGGACTTGTTTCTGACTAGAATCACTTAATGGACTTGTTCTGACTATTTACCACTTTGAAATGGTGGGATGGACTGACTAGAATTTTACCATGACAAGAATCACTTACTACCCACTTTGAAGTGATGAGATGGACTCTTTTCTGACTAGAATTACTTATCATTTTGAAATGGTGGGATGGACTCATTTCTGACAAGAATCACTTACCATGTTGAAGTGGTTAAAGTTCCTGTTCACATACCATTCTGGAAATGGACTTGTTTTTACTACAAGAATCACTTTACTACCCATTTTGAACTTGTGACTAGAATGAGGTGGGATGGACTCATTTCTGACTAGAATCACTTACCATTTTGAAGTAGTGGTGGGATGGACTTGTTTTTGAAATGACTATTTCTGAAATCACTTACCATGTTTTGATGTGGACTGGGTGGTGGGATGGACTTGTTTCTGACTAGAATCACTTACCATTTTGAAGTTTTGGAAATGAATTGTTTCTGACTAGAATCACTTATCATTTTGAAATGGTGAGATGGACTATTTTCTGACTAGAATCACTTACCATGTTGAAGTGGTGGAATGGACTCGTTTCTGACTAGAATCACTTACCATTTTGAAGTGCTATGTTGGACTTGTTCTGTGCCAGGTCCTACTTTTTCTTGATTTAAATTACATGTGAATTCTGCAGGGTGCTATCTCAAGCAGTTTTAGTGAAGTAATTTACTGATACTTTCAAATAGTTCAGCAACAGAGTAGGAACATACACGACGTACATTGTTTTTACTTTCCTCTTGTCTGCTGTTAATAAAATGTATCTTTTAATTAATCTGGTTCTACATGTATCAGTTTTACAATATGCTCTCAGTGAAATCAGTAATTGTTGATTTGTTATGTACATGTACTGACTTGATGTTTGTTAATGAATTGATGTGTCAGTCCAAAATATGTTATCAATGTCTATCAATAAAAGGTTCAAATGTTTTATGTGTTTAATTTTGCACATACTTAAATGATCAAAGTTAATGTGTTGCATTTTCATGTTAATGTAGCTAACAGACAAACTTCCATTATAGGCCACCTTTACCTATTAAAGCCATTCAAACATAACTTTTGTTAACTTTTTGATAAAATGAATGTACCTTTCCATTAAGGCCACCTGTCTATAACAGCTCTACTTGACCTGTTCCCTTGAGTGGCCTGTATAGACAAGTTTGATTGTACATGTATATGTTTGTTAAGTTTCCAAACTTAGTTTACATGCCTAAACATGTACACTTACTTGTATGTATATATATATGTATAAATTCCAATAGAATTCTTGTCCCTGAGACCAGCATACAAGCTCTTAGTCTACCATATTTACGATCTAATTAAAAACCAATCTCTCACTGCTCCCGTTTTTTTATATGTCGCATATAGGATCTATTGTTTGTTTGTTTGTTGTTGTTTAACGTCCCACTCAAGAATTTTTCACTCATATAGAGACGTTTCCATATGCCGGTGAAGGGCTTCAAATTTTGGCCTATGCTTGGTACTAACGGCCATTCAGCATGGAGGGTTCTTCAACGTGCCAACACCTACTGTAACACAGGACCTCGGTTTTAACTGTCTCATCCAAAGGACAGGAAACCAACCTGCCACCTGCTGGACTCAAACTTACAATCAAGAGTCTAGCATGCTACCAACTGAGCCAGGCCAGCTTCGTAGAGGATCTAATGCAATCCGCTATGAGGTAGGTGACCTCTCATAGGTGTATAATATTTGACCAATGAAAATGCCAATTGCAAAATTGAGTGGCAAAAAGATGCAATTCATTTTATGAAAAGGAAACTGTCGGTCTGCAAAAGTCCATTGGAATATATTTGGTGGTTCAAACCTATCCAACACTATAAAAATAATTCTGTACTTCCCGATTTTGTACTCGGTAAACTGTTAAAAATATTTTATCTCTTTGCAATTAAATCACTTACAAAATTGTGTAAGTCCCTTTATCATTGGTCAAGAGTGACAAACCTCAAGGTCATCTGCACTTGACCACATAGTGGATTACTATACTCAGCATATAAGAAAAAAGGCAATTAGAGATCAGTTTCTAATTAGATTGCCATATTTATATACTCAATTTTATTAAAACATTCTGACCCCTTGCAGTAGCCTGGTGGTGCAGCATTCAAATCGCAAGTGGTAGGTCTAGTATGGGTTTGATTCCCAGTAACAAGTCATACCAAAGACTGAAAAAAAATGTAAGAGACTTTTTCTTGCCAAGCTCATGGCAAACAAAAGTAACGGGCCAGTTTCACTACAGGTCGTAACTTAACATGTACAAGTAAATGTAGATTTTGTTGTAACTTGTAACCATGTCAATGTGTAAGCATGTGTTTACGACCTTAATTGAAAGTGAAAATATGCAAAAGTAAATAAAATCGTAACTTGAGTTACGTCTAAACTAATTTCTACTACATTTACAGGCAAAGTTATGAACTTTATTGAAACTGGCCCCTGGTCTCTCTGATAAGACTTGGAACTGAGGTCCAATGTCACAAAAGGCGTGGCACATAAAAGAACCCTCACTGTCCACAACACAGGTCTACTTTGTAGCACTTCTACAGAAAACGGTAACATTTGGAATCAAACCTGGTACCTTCCATTTATCAGTTGAATGTTCTAACTACCACTAATCCACACAATGCTATAAATAGGATATGTCTATAAATTTGTGACCCTTTACTTACTGTAAATCCGGTTTTATTTGCAAGAATTTTATATTCGAGTAATTTCACAAGAGCTCTACCTCAAGAAAATAAATACCATAATGAAAGTAGGATAATTGGTTGAAGAATGGGGCATTTGAAATTACGAAAATATCATCTCGCAAATAATTTTAGAATTTGTGATTCGCGAAAATAAAGTCCCATGAAATTATCTGGATTTATAGTAGAGTATGCCTTAATGTGGATTCTTCTGAACCCCAAGTTAGTCAAGTTTAAATTTTAAGTAATAACATTAAAATTAGTAACGCTGACTAGAATAATCATTCCTACTTGTCACCATCTATAAGAGAGTATCCAGTGAGGAATAAAATGTTTTCTTGTACAGCTTTTCATATAGACCGAAAAGTGAGTAAAATCATCTGTATGATAATCAAAAGGCTACTCCGCCCCGCCATCTTATGTTAATTGGACAGACGATATATTTTGCAAAGGAAGATAAGTCAAAAAGTGTCAATTATTATCTTGGTAATGTTTTGTGACTTTGGAACAAATATCCTGATAAGATATAAATTTGCATTACTGGATATGTTATACATGTAAGTACATGTATCTGAAAAAGTTACATTTTGAAAATGCTGTCCAGTAAATAGAATAATATGACAATTTCAAATCCAGCATCTTTTATTTAAATGATCCATATCAGTTTTTCTGTAACAATAGTACATATACATTTTTGTTTATGTAGGTCGTACATATAACAATAAAATATATAGAGTGGATTTTTCAGAACAATAATAACTGTGATAAATCTTCTTGAACCACATATATTAAATAAACAAAACAAAATCAACTATTTCAAAATAAAAATATATGTGAGATAATCATCAGCACTACATAGGCCTATAGATCAAAATAATAATAGCTATGGTCAAACCTGCCATTTTGTATAAATGGTAATACATGTATTGAAATATGCTTGTACAAGATTAAATTTCAACTCCTTCAATTTTGACATAAGCAGATTCCATTGTATATATGACGTGTATGTATATTAATTGTAAATTCATTAAAGAAAGCATCACAACAAATACAATTTTTTTAAAAAATCAGCGAAAAATTGCCGTTATATGATCATAGGCGTCAGAACCAGGGGGGCTTAGCCCCCCCACTTTTTTTGCAAAATAGACATAGGTGTTGAAAATTGGGGCTCAGCCCCCAGACGTTTCTGGCGTGTGTGTGTTTTAAGTTGGTTTAGCCCCCCCACTTTCAATATGCTTCCGACGCATATGATGATAATGTGTTAATCTATGGTGTTTTAATGGCAAATCTTATCTAGTGGTGCCATGTACATTACGTAACATGTTTGTCACAACTATAGTGGCTCTCATGGTCAAGTGGTTTGAGCATTGCACTTTAAACCACAACGCCTCTCACTTCCTTTCAGCTCAGGTTTGATCCCCCACTGGAACTTAAACTGATTTTGTGAGAAAGTTTGTCTGTATGGTCAGATTGTAACCGAGTTCTTTCCTCCACCATTGAAAAATTAGCCACCACCATATAACTGAAAAGTTGTTGAGTGTGACGTAGAGCACCATTCAAACAAAATTACAAAGTATGTCATTGGGGATCAAAGTTAGAGGGATAATTTACTTTTGCATGCATTTAGAAAAATCTATACCATGGTTATGTTGACTTTTCAGAAAGCACTATAATGATCTAACATAATTTTTGTGCAAAACATGAAAACTCCCAACAAAATTTGAATTGACAAATGAAAAAAAAAATTAAATTTGTTTTCCGATTTGATTCAACATAATTCTGTGTTTTATAATACAGTGTGAAAAAAAACTTACAGTGTAAAAATTAAAATACATGTACATAAAATGTATGTGGTATACATAAAATGTATGTGGTGTACATAAATACAGTAATAGCAATAGGTCAAAAGTGTTTCCTTATTAATGAATTAAAATTATATATAACCTTAGTAATTCTACTGCTTTTGTATTTTGTCCTCTGAATTTGGTAGACATCCAAATTGAAGAAAAATGACACATTTAACCCTGAAAATCATGGCCTAATTATGATAATATTTTTGTTTAAATCCATAGATTAATTAGGTATCAATAGTTTTATTTTGGTATCAATGAATTATGTCACAGATCTGTTAATTATCTTTGTAATAAACATCTAAATGATCTCGCTAGAATTTTACTCTCGTGAAAATATGTATTTGTCCTGAAATGATAAATAGATTGCAATGTAATTACTACTAATAGATCATTTTCGAGTTATGTAATCCGGTTTTTGATCCGGATTTTTCTTGCACCACTTCAACTTTGTTATGCTTAGCGATTTCCGGTATGTTCCTTTGCGTCAATCAAGAAATAAAAGGCTTGATTTAATACAATACATCAAAATGTCACAATATTTCATTTCTGGTGTAGAGTTCAGACGTTAACCTCAATTTTTTTTTGACATGAAAGGACAAGTGACCATCAGATATAACAGCATTTTATTTCTTGATTGACGGAAAGACATATAACGGAAATCCCTAAGCATAACAAAGCTGAATCAGCGCATGAAAAATCCGGATCAAAAAACGAACTTCGTAAGAACTCTAAATTATCTATTGAATGCAAAACCTCAACATTCTGTGGATGAAGTTTTGTGAAGATTGGATAATTAACAAATTCTAGAATTTATTAAAAAAACACAAATTTAAAGTTTAAACTTTATTTATTTGACAACAATAGAAAAACAAGTTATGTCAACTTACATTAATATATCTCGTTGGCCCTGATGATGGCATGCGGAGGTTCTTGCTGTGGGATGAAACCAGACTACCCGGAGAAAACCCACATATCCAACTTGGCGACCACCATACCATCTCACATACTCCCCTGTCAAATCCAAGGATCGAACCCAGGTCGCATTGGTGAGAAGCAAGTGCGCTACTTGGACACAAACAAATTTACTGAGGGTATAAATTCATTTGGGGAATCACTTTTGACCCAAGAACTGTACATAAAATGTACACATGTATATGGTATACATATTTGTATAGTCTACATGTATAAGACAAGTTTAAAATCCAAAGATTTGATTACTAAAACATTCACGATCTTCTTCCACAAATATTTTGTAGAATAAACATACATGTAAAATTAAAAGTGAAGAGATCAAAATCCCCATATTAATATCAACATTAGATTCATTTCAGAATGATTGAAAAATTAAAATTGTAGGTTATACATGTAGCCTACAATATATGGTGACTATGATCTAGTGTCAATATTATCTGTAACATGAGGGTAAAAGAGACAAACGCTGCCTCTGATGGGACTTAAATCTGGGATCCTTGGTTTAAAAATCTGGTGCTCTACGAGCTAATTTACAGGAACCCCACTTATGTGTGTGTGTGTGTGTGTGTGTGTGTGTATCCTCATAGCAGACTACATATCACAATGCAACAATACAGTAGAACCGGACATAATAGACCACTCTTACTATAGATAACAAAGTGTGGAGAGAATTAAAAAAAAGGGGTCTGTGTCCAACACAATAAAAACTCTGTAAGGTTGTATAAATTGTATTACTGTTGAGCTTGTTGTTTACAAGTGTGGAGAGTTTTAAGGCAATAATATACATGTATTAGATCCAGTCTTTGTATGCACTCTTCTTAAATTAGACTACCAGTACAAAAAAGGCAATAACAATATGGACTTGGACAAGCTCCTGATTAAACATAATATGATGAAAAAAATCAAAGTCTACCAAATTTTGCACTTTTTATATTTTTGTCTCACCGATTTATTGTCAGATCATGTTCCTTAAACACCACAACAATTCATGTGATTTTACTTCTGAAACAGGACATTTCTTTCACATTGCAACAATTGTTACTAATTATAAGATGAGAGGAGTCTGTCTAAAAGAGAAATGATGTATACATTAATATTGATTAAAAAAAAAAAAAAAAAAAACTATATCCTCTTAAAGAAAGAAATTATTTATATTGTTCACCATACAGACCAATGCAGTTGAACAGTCATTATTAAAAAGGTTATTTCTTTGGCATCTCCTACTCTGTTATCTTACAAGTAGGTCAGTCAGTATACAGATTATCATCTTTTTAATTTACGGTACTTTTGATATGTAAAATAAACAAATATTCCCTTGTCATTTGATCCTTTATGTATACATATAACACATATAAATTAAAACTTAATATTTATTCTGTTTCCTAGCAACACAATGTTATTTAGTCAGTGTAGTCTGACATTAGTAACTTCAATGGAAAAATTGACATACAATTTATTATACACAAATCTATTACAAAGAGATTAAGGAAATCTTTAAGAAAATAATAAAACTTTTAAAATGTTAAAAAAGTGTTTGTCTTTGATAAGGATAAAACAAGAAGCACATTCTCTGCAATACTGTAACATGTATAAAAGTGGAAATGTACATGTGGTGGAAATTTACACTAAATATGTGATATAGAGTTTTTTTGTGTGAATTATCCTCCCACTTACCACAGTTGTGCTAAGAATTATCGTATTATTTTGGACTGCTTATAGTAAATTGTGACATTACATATAAATCCCCACAGGTATGTTTTGCACAAAAAATAATGCACAGAAATATCCATGTTTACAGCTCAACATGTGGGTATATATAGAATGTGATCACAAAGGGAATAAATTAAAATAGAAGTGTTCCTGTATCAGTTTTGATGACTGACTACCCCTATGAATCACCACAGCATAACAGAGAAGACATGAAGCAAATTCACTGCAATACTTAGTACGCAAAGTGTATTATATAGAATGTGATCACAAAGGGAACTAATTTAAAAACAAAACAAACAAAAAAAGTGTTCCCTCATCAAATTCTTCATTAATGACAACCAAATGAATTGCCACAGCATGTTACCATTTCTGTGTTAATGGACTTAAATAACATAAGAGCTTTGTTCAGGTTAAGTGGAGGTTATGATAAACACAAATCATGTAACCTCCTTTTCGTTCTCATTGAATTTCATTTGTAAGTCTTCATTATTTCTATAGTAACCTTCTTTTTAGTGTAACCTGTCAGTGGGTTATGACGATTTGTTATTTTGTGGCCTGTGTAAAGGTAGTTTAACGGTATAATAAGATATAATGATATGAAGTACCATAGGGATCACAAGTATCATCACATGACAATTTAGCTGCATTGTACATGTAGGCCTACATCAAAGACTGAAATTATGCCAAATTTTCATTAGTAGGTCAAATGGTATTATCAAGGTTACAAGGTCAAAGTTCATGGTACCATTTGAAAGAGCTGATCATAAAGATTGCATGAGTGAGATATCAAAGATCTGCTCCATATATTTCTAAAGATATAGCCAAGGTTAAAGTTTTCGTCTGCAGATGCTGGGAGTATGACCAGTTAAGACCGGGTGAGCTAAACATTTTGAAGTGTTAGCTAGGGATATACATCTGTTGCGTAAAATCTGTAATTCTGGAGGAGCATGTAAATGAAACTAAGAGATTAAATCGTTCAGTATAGGCTAAAGATACTCTTTTGAATAGACACAGCCATTCTATCAAGTTGAGTTTTATGTATTTTACATGTTGGAAAATGTGTAGAAATCTACATGTACTTTCATGTAGAAATCTACATGTATTTTGGGTTTTTTTATCATTAATTCTTTACAAATA
Organism: Atrina japonica; assembly: GCA_030159075.1. Taxonomy (NCBI): domain Eukaryota; kingdom Metazoa; phylum Mollusca; class Bivalvia; order Pterioida; family Pinnidae; genus Atrina; species Atrina japonica. Next base: position 323,652 of record BROG01000548.1, read on the forward strand.
TATAAAGAGTTGTCAAATTCATGTAATGAAAAAAGAAAATTGAGCACTTTCTACTGAAAATTTAACGACAATTCCAAAACTTTCTGTTTTTGTTTTTTGTTTTTTTTTTGCAAGATCAAGCAGTATCAAAGACTAGTGCAAAATTCACCATTTTTTTTAAAGTCTGTGTGAAGTAAAAATCCCAGTTTTGGTGTAAGTCTAACAATTCTGTGATCTGAAAACCTCCTTCGACTGGTCTTTGCTGACAATAATGCATAATTCTATTATTGGATAAAAAGTTATTCAGAGTGAAGATGTACACCTAACTTTGGTTTATTTGACGACCATCTACACACTGGACAATAATGGTTGTCCCTTGTTAACCATACTTCAATACATTTCTTATGAAAACAGTGGCCACACGGAAGCCCGCATAATAGTACATACTTTGAGTAGTTCTCAAGGCATATCACACACTGGGTACCCTCTAAATACCCAGAAGGCACACAACATTTTGGTTTGGAATTCAGCAGCTTATTTTTACTTTGTGTCTCCCTTTCAGACTGACAGCCTTCTATAGCTGGATCCAGGTCATCGTCACTAACATTACGATCAGATATTTCCAGAGTTGGTACATCTGTCTGAATTTTCCCAATATTTGTCATATTTGCAGGTGTAGAGGTAGGACAATCTTCTAGTTTATCTGGATCTGATTTTTGTACTAATGGGGCTCTGTCATCAACATATTCCCACACAGGTAAATCACGGATATAATCATTGGACATGGTGGCTGCCATCCACAAAGACGGAATTTCCTGTTGATTCCATTCCAAATATGGACTGCGCTGAGCAAACATCCTAGGTTGTACAGGATAAAAGAGGTGTTCCAGAGTTCTAAACTGGGCAAAATTCCACTCCATTGATTCTATGTTATCTTCATTGGTGTTCTCATCAATACGTTTATATCTGAGAACACCAATGACAAATATATACAGTAAAAAGGTAAATTCTACCAATATTACATATGAAAAATAAAGATTAAAATCTGCTCGTAAGCATGAAAGAAAATCAGATCCTCCAGTTATTCGTATAATTTTGAGTCCAAAGTCTATTGTATCAGACAACAGTTTAAATGGAAGTTGGAAGAGTGTCAATAACATCATCCATATTAGCAACAGGGCCACATTGAACTTCACTGAACACCAAATAAATCGACCAAGGCGTTTTAACATTGATCCTTGAACCAAACAGAGTTCAAACCATGTTAGACAGTTGCTTATTATCAGTGAACACACAAAAATATCATTCAAACTTGGATACAAAAATTTCAGAAATGTTTCAAAAGATTTAAAATTTATATTTTCCCCTGGCCTGCTCCCAAAGTTAAAATATTTCTCTTTTGTTACAACCAAATATGACAGATTGGGACTTTTTATTGGTATCTTCCGTAATATTTTCTTTCCTGCAAATGTTTCCGTATTGACTATTCCAAATCTAACTCTTCCCGGAAATTTTACACTTAAAGCAGAATAAAACAATGGTGGCATTTCTGACCTAGAAAACATTATGACCCTGACCTCTGACTCTTTGTCTTTGTTTTTGTAAGTCAACCAATTCTGGGTAAAGCTATATTCACTGTGAATGATATGTACTTTCTTGCTGACGGTATCTTTTATCCATTTGTTGATATTCGTTGGTCGGTGTGGACCAGTATGTGTGTATAATGTTACTTGTGATTTAGATTCAAAGTCATGAGGAAGTCCCAAAATCAAGCGTGATGAATCCCATCCTTTTGTATGGCAAAACCTGTAATAAGACAAAATTGATATAAAATAATATATCAATAAACCAATACAGCAACATGACGTTTAGTAAGCGTGAATATGAATTTCTACCACCTCGGGCAGGCGTGTTTGCCATATTATGCCAAGCCAGAATATCTCTGACTCTGTCCACACATGCTACGATGTCACAATGTAATTTTATAATGCAAGACTTCAGAACTAGTGGAGTAGAATACTTTGCATTAAAATTTGCATCAGACTTTATCTACGTGAATTAACATGTGTTTGAAGCATGCATTAAAAATAATCAAACATGGGTGTGTTGAGTGGTAAGGGAAATTTCAACCTTTGTGGAAAGTCCAATCCTCAGGACATCCTCAGATTGGGCAAACAGATGTAAATAATATAAACAACACTGAGCACACAAAATCCGGAAGTACATTTAGAGAATTCCCTTTATAACATTGGATAGGATAGAATCAACAAAGACACTTTGACAGAATTATGCAGACTGGGGATTTCTTTGTTATGAAAATGAATTACTTCCCTTTAACAGTATTTGTTAACTTCATTTGTGAAAACAGTTATACCTGTAATTAAATGTACAACAACAAACCTGTAATTAAATGTACAACAACACAAGCCTTAAAGGACTTTACAGATTACAGAAGTCGTGGCTTTACAGTAGAGTGCTTGATTTGCAAAAGAGGGTTGCGGATTCAAGCATTGGTTGAGGTGAGTGGCTTTTCCTGTCCTTCGGATGAGACAGTAAAAACCAATGTCCCGTGTCACAGGTGTCGGCACGTTAAAGAATCCTCAATGGCTGTAAGTGCCCAGCATATGCCAAAATTTGAAGCCCTTCACCGACATTTGGTGACGTCTCCATATGAGTGAAAGATTCTTGTGTGGGATGGTAAACAATAATACAACAACCGACCTGTCATGAAATCCATCATTTTTCTTAACATACAAATATCATATTTCAAATCATGCTAACATATAATTACAAATGGCAGAAACTCAGTGCAGCAAATAAATCCTTGTTCTTAACAAGATTTATAGCTAATTAAGTCAACAAAAATATGTTGATTATTTGAAATTTTCTATGAAAATAATTTATGTCATTGGGTGTACATGTTGGATAATATGAAAGTTTGTTAACCTTTGTCAACTATATATCCTCATACTACTGCATTAAGTAAATACACCATTAATTCATATCACCCTACATACAGGGATTTTCCATCCTATTGTAGGTGCAGAAATAAGGCTCAATTACCAATGCAAAATTCTTTTTAAGCAACTCGCAGTTGAAATTTCCCAACTGAAGTCACATGACAAAGAATTTAAGTAGATTCTTGAACATTTATTTTCAAACAGTTGTGGTTTTTTTTTTATATTTCCCAATTTCAATAAAATATTGATAAACTTTCCAATTCAAAAGACCCAAATGAGTGTGGAAAATCCTTGGCCTACAGGTATAATGGGATATGAAATTTATAATAGCTAGAGCAGGACAATCCATACCTCCAGTCAAGTTTACAGTCAAAATTTCCAACTCGTACTCCAAATCTTGCAACTTTCTTTTTCACTGTATTCCATGCTTTGTCACTGAGATAACTCCCTCCCCAATGACCAGAAATAACCTGTACAAGCCAAACACTGTCTTTGGCATCCTCTACTTGCTCAAAGAAGTGGGTACCACCAGTAAAGTTGGTCTCTTGTGGTACCTCTTCTATGGTATACTCACTAAGTTCTTCACCTGTGACGACACCTGAAAAGTTGATAATATAGTTCACATTATATTAAAAAAAATATATACTGTATTCTATACTCAATCAGAGATTTTTAAATTCATCAGTCTTACCAACAAAACTGATAATTTTTTAAAAGACCAGTGAAATTTATCAATTAATCAGTCCAAATGACCAGCAATTTTCATTTCTGGAAATCCAGATTTTTTGCTTCTTTGATTGCATGTACAGTTTTTAGTACAAGATAAGTCGAGGACAGTAAGATCTTTGAACTTTAAGCACATATACAGTCTGGATCACTTCAAACCATGTTTAATCCAGAGTATGTGAGGCAATACTGACATTTCTGTGGTCCATTTATTTTAGGTATTTTACATGCCCAAGTTTATTTCAATCAAATATATATACAGACCAGAAAATTTATGCTTGGACCGATGAAATCATTAATTTCTTATATATTTAAAATTCTCAGGAGCACACAGTAACTTTAGGCACTGTTTGCACATACAGCAGGTCTGCGGGTAACTCAAGGCTCCCATTGGGTACAGGGGAAAGCCCTGTTAGAGGTTCAGGGGGGCTAATCATGCTGTTTTCATCATTTCTAGATACAAGATGTTATTACTGATGTAGATCTACTATATAGATTTATTGCGCTGCACTTCCTCTTTATAATATACATGTATATTTCATTTTTTTTAATAATGTGCCTCGTGTATGCACATGCTTAAAATGGCTAACAAGAAATGACATCCCTAGAATCTAGGTCAAACCCGAGTACAGCTAGGCTTAACTTGCAAATGTTAATGTAAAAATTATGAAATTGACCTGAAGACTCCACTAGTTCAGTGAGCTCTGATTTCTCCACGGCTCCTTCGAAATCTATGCCTCGCTGTTCTAGCAGAGCTTTCAACTTCAACACTGACAAAGTCATGGGATCCAGGAGTCGACGGGACAAATTGCCCGATTCCACCCAGCTGACTGCTTCAATGATCCGAGCCAATATAAAGAGAATCGAAACATAAATAATCAACAGAATCAATTTCAGCCACATAATGACTCCCACGGGCTAATATGATGTAACTTTTCTAAAACTGCGTGAGTGATTTTTCATGAAATCCAAACAGATTTTACTCCCAAGCATTCTATCTTGGAGAACCCCGAAATTCTTCTGATGGAATAAATGAAGCCAAAGGTTTGGTTAGTGACACGTCAACATAATTTAATGTTGCTTGAAATGCTGTATTATTTTTGGTTTTCAAGTTCATATGCCACAAAACTGGGGAAATTACATCATCTGGAAAGGTGTAAAAATGTATAGAAAATACACATCACTAGAAATTCCAGAATTAGGCTGTTTTCTTCTCCCGTCGACTCCTGTCAAAATGTTTTATTTAGACCGGAAGTAAATAAAATCACGTGATATATAATAACCTACTCGGCCTATCACCATAAAACGAGCTAAGTTACAGTATGCGTACGAAAAAGTGTCTCAGAACTCAAGCTCAACTTTTATTCCATTATTTTGACTATAAAATCATTAGTAAAATGTTTGGGTTTAAATGATTAGGAAGCATATTAATATTTTTTATCATTCACATATAAATTTTTGCGTCATACTGAGGATTTTCCTGTAAAAATGAATAAATATGTTGAGTACGGTACTCAAAATTTGAGTACGTACTCAAACAATATTTTAATATTTCTGACGTTTTCTCCAAATGAGCAATGATTTTGATCATTATTTACAATTATATGCTGTCAATATATAAACATGTCCAGTTACAGGATAAATTTTGAGTGTTTTTACCTTAAAATCATGAAAAGTTAGTTGAGCTTGAGTACTGAGTAAATTTGGTGACTTCGGGCCCAGATATCCTAAAAGTATTTACATTGTAGGATCTTGAGATGGTAGGTTTGGTGGGATTTTTTATAAAATTATATATTATATTATAGGCCTATAGTTTATTTGGTAATATTAATTTTAATAAATCAGTTTTTAAATACGAATAGATCTAGGCCCTTATTCGATTTTTAATATAAATATTAGATAAATCCATATCACTATATCTATTATAATAAATTAATTATTTCTAAGATAAGAAATTATTTTTAGATTTTATGATTTAGCCTACCTCTCATACCTTGGGTACGTGTTGCCCTGAAACTCCTGGTAAGCCCAGCCGTATACAAGAAATTTTTAAGTAGACCTACCACAAAATGCCAGTTTTTATCCTCTTTGGCCCTTTCCTGAGGGTATAGGGCATATGTGGCAGAGTGCTTATGAGATGCCATGCCCATCTCTGCCTCCAATGCCTTGGACCTTGCTCAGAAACTCATGGAAAACGCAGCCATAAGAATAATCACAAAATGTAAGCTTTATTCATTGTGGCCCCTTTATGAAGGTCTAGGTCAAATGTGGCACAGTGCTTGTGGCAAATGTCCACCTTTACCTCTCACACCCTAAGCATCACTCGGAAACTCTTGGTAAACCCTGCCATCAATCGGACTATTTTATCACAAAATGAAAGTTTTACCCCTATGACCCATTCCCGAGGTCTAGGACATGTGTGACATAGTGCGTATGAGAGGTCCACCTCTACACCATAGACTGCTAAAAAAAGTCGGGTTTACCACTGTGGCCTTTTTATAAGGGAGGATTTACAACATATGTGCCGTAGTTCATGCGCGAGGTCATGATAATATTTGTCTCCCATACCGCGTACATTGCTCAGAAACCCCTGGTAAGCCCAGCCACCAATAGGAAATTTAGGTCAAAATAGCCCCAGGATAATCATCAACCATCAATAAAATCCTGTATACTAAACAATCTCTTTTGTAAATGCAATGCATAGGCATCGGAAGCAAATTGAAAGTGGGGGGGATAAACCAACTTAAAACACACACACGCCAGAAGTGGGGGGGCTAAACCAACTTAAAACACACACACGCCAGAAACGTCTTGGGGGCTAAGCCCCAATTCTCAACACCTATGCCTATCTTTGCAAAAACAGGGGGGGGGGGGGCTAAGCCCCCCCTAGCCCCCCCCCCCGGCTCCGTCGCCTATGCAATGCACGTACAACAAATTAAAATCATATATAGATCTAATACAGTAACTATAAAAGTATAAACTGAAATTGTAAAAAAAAATCATAATGCTTGAAAATAATTGATTGAAATGCATGTATTCCAGGAATACACAAACGTTTGAAGCGATTGTGTTTTAAGCTCAGTAATATTATTGATGGCTGACTTTATTGAGTGCTAGCGTTATTGAAAACTGGCTTCTTGACACTGATTCGTCCTCCGCGTGACATTATGCTTGACTTGTCAGACAAGAGTACGGCAAGTGTATGGATCATCTTTTGAGCTCTTGTTATAGAGCTGTTCCACGAAATTTTACCTTGCCTTGCTGTCGCTGTGGATTCCATACAAGAGTTGATGTTAAGTGTTGAGCCTTGTATTGAAGGAGATAAGCATGATTGTCCATTTTGTTTTCCAACTTCAAAATTATGGGCTGTGTGACCAACAAACAATTTCATCTGGGTAATTTTTTGTCGATGAGGTAAGTGTTAAATAAACAGAGCAAGTGACTTTAGCCAAATAGACAAAATTGCCGAGAGAGCAGCGATTCAACTTTCATTCATGGTATATCTAGCACCTAAGGTTACAAAATTATGTAGCAACACTAGGAGAGGACACACCTTCATATGCTACCGTAAAATGGTGGATGGCAGAATTTAAGCGTTACAAGAAGAGCCTTCAGGACGACCCCGTCACTGTGGCAACTCCTGAAATAGTCACTAAAGTCTATGTTGTTGTTTCATGTATACATTCATCACTTCGTTTGCAGTGAAGGGGAAAAATAAGATCACAAGTCGTGGAAAGTCCAGTAAAGGTGTCTCGTTTCACCAGGGCAATGACCCTGCTCACTAGTCACTGTCATTAATGATTGTGGCTTTCATTTGATTTAACATTCCCCTTACTCACCTGATCTCCCTTCATCAGACTTTCATAATTATATTTCTAAAACTGAAAAGCCCATTCCCGGTACCAATTTCCAAACAAATGATGACGTCGTACATTCAGTGAAGGGCTATCTGGGCAGTCAAGAAATGGAGTTCTTTAAAAGTGACACTGAGGCTCTTAAACATTATTAGGAGATTATGTTTAATATTGTGCAATACGTCTCTCAAAAGACAAAACCTAACATATAAGGCTCAGCACTTATCAATCAACCCTCGTAGACGAGCCCGTCATGTGGTTGATTTTGTATCTTTCCTGTCCCTTTTTTTCAAATTCATGCTTCCATATCAACAGGAAAGAGGAAACTAATTTGTCATCTGCTAGAGTTCCTTGTTTCTAATTCACTCGGACTACAACATGTATTTAAGTTTTCCGGACCGCTTTCGTGTCGTAACTTGGTAGACTAGATATCTCGCAGATGTTCTCACATTGATGTTCTTGTTTGTATCACCAGTTGTTCCAACAAAGCTTCCTTGTTAGGTGAATTTAGTAATATCCTACTAACAATTTCCTTGTGCGATCGATAGACTCAATACGTTGATTCTCATGACTTTAATCTTTCCCGTCGGTTGTAAGCTCAACGGAAGCAACCACTGACTCAAAGACTGATGCGGTGTATTGTATCTATCGGTGTTTGCTAGACCGTCTGCAACGTCAATGTCATTAAGTTACTATAGGAGTGTCCAATTGATGTCGTTTTTCCCTCCATAAGTTGTTTCCTTCATCACTCAATCATTTACGGCCTCAAAAAATAGGAATGATGATAACACGAAACCTTGTCTGCCCTTTCTGACTTCTGTCGGCTATGCACTTGGAGCACCCCAGTTGAAGTAGATTAATAGAACAAAGAAATCTGAATCAAAGGGTAATATTATTGAATGACGGACCCGAGGTTTGCCGAGGGTTCGTCATAGAAGAATCTTATCCCGAGGATTGAGATTCCTTTGTCATACCCTCAAGATAGGAGTTGATTATATTTCTTCCATGTCTAAAATATATGTCTATGTAGATTTACGCATGTTTGCATGTCTATGTAGATCTACAGAAAACCGTGTAACGTCTCACATAAATGTGTAGGCCTACTGCAAAAGAAGTTCTAAATCATAGTCCCGTCATTTCCGGTAGGACGCGTGCAGCTTGTCATTCTCCCCTCCCCCAGTCGACGACAGGCTGGTCATTTTTGTACTAGTTATAAGGATAACTTCGAGAATATTGGAGAAATACTAGTATTTGTCTGGACTTCTGTTAGTGTTTCACAATCTTCACAGGAATTCTCTGGTGTCCCTCCTGTTTTATTTTGGGATGAGGAATGCAGGTTTTTTTTCAAAAGCATCCTGTTTGTTTCATCCGATACTAGCTTTTGAAACACAAGAATCAAATTATAGTGTATCTACCAAATTTCCGGTACTAACTTTTGTAACAAAGGAGAATAACACATGTGAAATGATTCCATCTTATGTTGGGGACTTCAAAGGTATAATTTACCTCGTACCAAGATCACTTTTAATTAGGAATACACCTTCGCCCGTCTAGAACTAGAATTCAGTTTGTCATTTTAATTTCCTTAAATCAAGAGATTAATTTACTTTTCTGTCTATTGCTAAATGTTTACATTTCTATATACGAATTAAGAAATACTTTTAACTTTACCACATAGTAAAATCTAGTATTTACTCCTAAATAAAGGTACACAAAACTATTTGAACATGATATTTGTGAATACATAAGTTATAAGTATTTCTGCAACTTAATTATTTTACTCAAGAATGTACAATACAGATTCTTTAAGCATATGGATCTTCATGCCCTAAAACACTTGCTTGTCTTTAACTATTTCTGACACTCATTGAATCATAATTACATATATGGCGGTATTGATGGTGTGTATCTATTGTGTTGCAGTATGACCAATGGCCAGGAAACAGTCGGTCTTTTCGGAATGAAGCTTATTGGTCATGCAGGTGCTAGTCGATCACATATTATATCTTCAGTCTGTCAAGTAGTATAGTATTGAAGCCATTTTTGGTGTTGAAAGGGGCATGATTCCTCTGCAGTTCTTGTATACGATAAAGTCCACATTTACTTGTTACACTTACTTCTCTCTCTTGTTAATAAATTTTAAATTTGACTAGTTGCCGTACGTATAGAGTACAATGATGTCTAAAAATTAACATTTGGCAAATTTACATTATAAGAGTTGCTCTTCTAAATACCTGTAAAATTGTATAGCCAAATGATTTCTATGTGTGATTAATCATGTACTCATATTGACCTACCCATATCATCTTCAGCACAGTTAAGGTGGGATGGAGCTCCGTGGCAAAGTTACTAGGACATCGCTAGTTAAACCACAGCGTTTCCCACTGCTGATTATGCTAGGAAGTTGAGGAATCCTGATGACATGTTCCTGTGTTCATTGTAAAAAAAGTTTTTTTTATCATTTTTAACATATGTTGAGTGTAGCGTCAAATAAAATTAAAACCAATGCATTTCGCAAAAGGGTCGATGACACCTTTTGACAGACTTTTTCATTATGACTTCACAATTGAATGGATTATTTGTGTGGTTATGACGTCATTATCCAATGACGTTAAAATGCACATTGACAGTCACGTGTCAAACAATTGTCGATAGGTTAATTAAGACCCGACATGGCACTTTTGAGAGACCTTTCCTTTATTACGTCACAATTAAAATTGTATGGCCTATAAAACATGTGTGATTGTGACGCCATAATCAAATGACGTCAAAAAGCACATCGATAGCCACGTTTCCGACATTTGGCGATAGGTAAATTACCAGAATGTTGTGACATGGGATATATAATCGTTTGATACTGTAGTATACTGCTTTAGAAGATCTAGAATAGTATTCCATGTGGGTACCCCAGAAGCAAATTTTTCAAAGATGTTACAACACTCTTTGGTAAAACGGTCGGCCCTCAGCTTATTTTACCAGATTCAATGCCAGAATGGATAACAATTATCATGGTTATCAATCATGCGGAATGACTTTTACTGAAGCTACTGACTTCTAAGTCAAAGTTTTAGTCAGCAATTACAATTAAGTCACACTGAGCTCTTACAATCAAGTCACACTTAGCATTTACAGCCTAGTCACGTTCAGCAATTAAAAACTGCAACCATGTCATGTAAATAAATCCACATAAATACGTTATATGGCGCACAATGGATAGACATAATCAGAAATTGCTTCTTTTAAGACTTGTGGAACGACAAGAAACCAGTTTGTCATAAGTCTAAATAAGTTAGAAACAAGTGTAAATATAAAAACAAAACATTTATTTCATTTATTCATGTCGAAAATATGACTGCTTATGTAATTACGATGAAACACATTGCTAAATATTTTAGAATCGGTAATTCGTAATTGTGACACACATAAACAAAATAGAAATCATTTGTATACAAATTGAAAAGGTAAACCTCGTGTATTTTCAAAGTTTAAAAATTAACAAACTCGAGATAGATAAACATGATAATCAACTAACACTCGTTGTACAACATCTATGTTCACCTTCCATAACTTCTTCGATGCAACTTTATCAACTTCAGCCTTCATGTACCAGTATTCAGATAATATACAAATAGCTCGTATACCAAAGTATAAATCCTTAGGATGTCCAGGATATAGATACAAATTGTATGATAATGCAGTAATCTGACACGATAATGGAATGGATCTAATTATTTTAATGCACGTATAATTTCACTTCAAGCGATACAAATGCAATTAACGTTTATTCTGATAAGCCAGATGCAAAATCGTGATAGCAAGAAATTAGAAATCATGTTAAAGTACATAACTGATACTAAACATCTATATATCAGGTATTTCGGTACCAGATTATTATTATATACCAAAGTATTATTTAGAATGGATGCATTCTTAATATTCTAAATTCCTCATAAGCTAAAATAGTCATCTAATTACAGTGGTTACTCTTAGGTGGATTTTGGAATACATTTACGTCATCTGTTAGCCTTTAATGATTCCATATTAGGTTTCGGAACACTATTTTAAATAAATAATTCAAATGAAGTGTTATTGACAGAAATTATCGTCTTGAACATTTGTTTTGGACCCGTGGTTGCAATAATATAACTTTGGTACTACGTTTATAATATGTACATTCGAAGACACTTAATGCATATCAAGTGTGACACTATCTAATGGGGATAGAAAATGGAAACAGATTTATAGAACACATCATAATACATATCATGATGTAAAACAGATGATATGCAAATATTACAAAATTTTACGAATTATTAATTTTTGAAACTAAATTAATCTGTAATTAATATACATACAATTATATACAAAACCGTAAGTGAAACACATTCTCCCCTCCCTCTCTCTCTCTCTCTCTCTCTCTCTCTCTCTCTCTCTCTCTCTCTCTCTCTTTTAATTTTGTAAATACCGGTATATAATTCTAACAGTTATATATATATATATATATATATATATATATATATATATATATATATATATATATATATATATATATATGTGTGTGTGTGTGTGTGTGTGTGTGTGTGTGTGTGTGTGTGTGTGTGTGTGTGTATCACGCAGTAGCTAACATCCATGTATAATAGCATAGTGGCACCTTTGGGTATAAAAAAAATCAAAACAATAATATGTATTTTCAAAAAGGGGGTACATCTGTTCAGGCAAAACATCTAGCGTCACTCTGATTCCATGCGTTGCTACAGATTAAATATGTTTGTACCCCTGTTATCAGTTAGACTATCTGTAATTATAAACATGTGTCAGTTGGTCTGGGTCGAACAATATTTTGTTGATCTCAGTTCCACAGAAGTCAATGTCGCTCATTTATGTACGCACTGTTATCATAGTGCATATCTTCCGTGTCTTTTTGACGTTGTCTTTGGCGTTCCTCGATTTGCCGATTTCTCTCCCATTTTGACTTCTGTATGTTTACTTGATCTCTCAGCATTCGTGATAAACACATAACAAATAGCTACAAATATAAATGTATTCAGGAATTCCTTTAATTCATCAACCCCTGTTTAACACATTTAGACTCGCCCATATCAATAAATAGTATGGTCTTCTTTCATACAATAGCAGTGAACAGGTACATCTTGCATGCAAAATTATTATAGACTTTTTATTCTAAATCATGCACATCTGAATTTTGAGAGTGGACCTAACCATTCATTTGAAATGTACCTGCCCGAATGTGACTTTAGGGGTGATAAGTTAAAATCCAATAACCCAGTGCTAATAACCGTTCCATTAAATGTTGCTATTTTTTCGTTTCTTTCTTATTGGAATACGACATTGTAATGACGGAAATGAAATATCTATTAGTTCAAAAATTTAAGATAAAAGTTTATTTTTGTATAATGTCAGACAGAATACGTCTTATTTTCATAAGTAGAGCTCTTCATGTTAAAGGCGCTTTTAATAGTGTTGCTGGGACAACCGGTAAACAAAAGAAATTTTACCAATCTATACATGTAAACAAAACAGTAACTTTTTCTGGCCACCTAGTTTTACCAGCAGTATTGACAAACAGAAAAGTGAAAAATTAATCTCCGACTACCTGTTAGTTTCTTACCTGTGGAAGAAGAATCCCAAGCAGAACTCCCCCTAATACTATTGCATTGTTATTGATCCAGTTTCCTAAAGCTTTTAGACAACCAATTTTGTAAATGCCGTTGATATTTGACCCTTCGCCAACTCTACCCTAAAAGAAATATAAAAAAATATCAGATACCAAAGTATAAATCTTTAGGGTGTCCAAGATGGTGAATATTGGACTAACACGGACATCTGGAAATCCAGAAGTGGAATCAGGTGTCATGGAGGAGTAAGCAGCCCCTGTTGACTGGTCAGACCCACCGTGAGTCCATTTCAGATACTGATAAATGTGGCCGATTAGCTAGACCAACTTCCCTAAATCCATGACACACACTTTGATCAGCACAGGTTCAAGTCGCTTATGGAACGTAAGCTGATTCTGTTAGAAAATTTACCAATTTACTTGCGGTAAGCCGGAGCCGGCACCATAAAACTTGAGAATTTTGTCAAATCTGAGAATATTCTGAACTTGGATTGCTCAGCCAATCATATTCCAGGATTGGCAAAAGTTGAGTAAAATATTTAGACAATATTTATGGCACTAACCCCCGGTGGTCTCTTCCCGGGTACAATGTAGGTGGGATCTCTCCTCCACCACTGAAAACAAGTTGCAACTATATACATGTAATTGGAAATGTTTTTAGTGTGCCGCAAACTCCAGTCAAATAAATCAATTTCTATAGCCAATATAACGGTAACACTGAGATTAATTATTATAGCAACTATGTGGGTTTTTTTTATTGTACTTTTTGTAATTCATCAACGAAATGGAAACTTACAGTCTGACAACTGGGCGTTATTTCATTTTACTTTTGAATAACCTGTCGCACCTGTTGTGTGTTGCTACGATTTTTATTTCAACGTGAACTTCTGTTTTATTTTATTTTTATTTGGTTGGGGTGTTACTTGTTGGAATGAACATAACGACATCGACTTGAAACAATAAACATATTTAAAAAGTCCTTCATTAATTCGACTATTTTCTGCGTGAATTTTGATACAGTTTATACAAGTGTCACTTTTTAATTTTTAAATTTACTAGATCGATGGAAATTATAAAGATTAAAATAAGACAACCGACCTAGTAAACTCAAACATTAAAACTACTTCAGGACCTTCTACTGGTATTGTAATTTTTCCCTATGTGTCAAACTTGAATATGCAGTTTATAACAACAATAAATAGAAACATTACATAATATATATAAAAAAAAAATTACGAAATTGTTTTAAGGAGTGTCTGTGAGATGTGGTATGCGGACATGAAACTAACAATAATTCAAAGTCGGACCAGCAGAAATAATAAATTTTAATTCATTTCATCTCATGTCTATGAACAACCGATAATCATATGTTTGATCATATGTTCGCTGTGATATCATCGTATTAATCATCAGCATTTCATTTCATTATACTTATCAGCATTTCAATAGTAGAGATTAAAATATTTATATAACGTAAATAAACAATACGTAATTCGGACATTTACACTGATAACAAAGGTGAATTGTTCATATACACAGACAACTGGACTAATGATATTTGAATGTTGTTTTACGCCACTCAACAATTTTCCAGTTATATGATGGTGGCCAGTATTTAATGGTGGATCAAAGAACCCGGTTATAATGTACCCAGGGAGAGACCGCCGGCATTCTATAAATAAATTGGCAAACAATATCACAAAAATCAGCTTAGGTTCCAGCAGAGCTCGATAAAGAAATCTGCTAATTGTCAAAATAATAATATATTTTGTCTAGATAAGAAGTAAATGAGAAAAAGGAATAAAAACATTGCAAATGAACAAAATGTGTAAATTGTTATTATAATGTTCTTGAAATGTATAATAAAGCTTTGTTTATGTATGACGTGATTAAAATATCACAGCGATCAGAGTAGTATCAATTGATGTATTGACCCTGTAGCAAAATTCAGGCTATATTATTAAATGGTATAGTGTCTATTTGTAGAGTTTTGGCATACTTTGAAATCCATATGTAATATCAACTTGTTCAACACCAAAAGATGACATACCATATCAATAGATTTGGAAGAATCTAATTTAAAGTGTGCCAACAGGGATTGATTGGTGAAAAAAAAAGGTTCTGTGGCTCGTTTAATTGACTTTTTTTTCGAAAACTAGATAGAAGTCTATTCTATTGTAAAACACTGTTCAAAAAGACCCATATCGATATAAAATGTCATCTTTTAATTGAATTCTTTAGAAGTACCTTTTTATAGTTTTTACATAGAAACAGAGAGGCCAAGACAAAATAATTGAATTTGTGTTAAAATTACAAACCTTAAATCTCACTTCCTTTTCAGTCAGAAAACAATATAATACATTGCACATACAAAATTATATAATTTCAGATTCACATTTGCTAGTATGATATTCTTAAACTACGATGATTATATATATATATATATATATATATATATATATATATATATATATATATATATATATATATATATATATATATATATATATATATATATATATATATATATATATATCACAGCTACAAGTAGTTCAATATACATACTGCAAGTCAATTTCAAACAACAGTTTGTGGCTGGTTCACAGCGAAAAAATTAATTTCGCGTATATTGGCGATAGAATATGTTCACGAATACAAACATCTAGCGAATATATGTATTCTAGTTATACCTCACCTAAAGACCACCTAACTGTGAAGACCCCCACTTAATCAGACCACTAAGACGCATCAGTTAAGTGATCGTAATGACGATGTTCCACTTATAAAATTGCTCTGTTGCTATTGGTGTGTTAAGTGTTCAAATTATTTCAATCAGTTTTCCTTGCATGTAGGCCTAATTGACTTATCGCCAAATACCCGACCCGGCACCTTTTGGCAAAAGTTTCAATAATGACGTCACAATTAAATGGCCCATCAAACGCTTGTGTGATTATGACATCACAGTCGAATGACGTCAAAAAGCACATGGACAGCCATGTGTCAAACACTTGGCGATAGATCAATTGAATATAGCACTACGTTATAGAACCAGAACGTACGGACGCTTATAGAGACCACAGTACCTCTATTGAAAGATCAAAATACATTGTACTTACATTTTCGTTTTTCATCGCGTTATGCCCACAAAGTATGTTGATTGTGTCTCCCTGGAGTAAGAAACATCGTTATATAGTTTAGATCAAATGAAATATATACTATTATTTAAAACAATCACTTAAGACGAGACTCAGACCTCCGACCATCAATGAAAAAAATAATGATTATCACGATGAAAAATGTAAATAGTTATTGGATTTAATAAGATGAAAAATTATTCACCATCTAAACCGAATACGATCGACATCATTATAAAGAAATGCATGTAGCAATATAATTAACAGAATTGAAGTTATTGTCCGATTCACATAACTTAGCGGGGCGGAGTAATCTTTTTAAAAAAAATACTACTCACTCTTAGGTTATGACAAGCTGTAAGAACGATTACTATTGTCAGCGTAATTTTAATCTATTACTTAAATTCTAAATCGTCCAGGTCCAGGAAATGTTTCACAAGACTCCATTCCGCCAGGTTATATAGATTTTTGTATGATAGATGACAAACTTACCGGCTTTAGTCTACAACAAGAATACGGGACAGAGCAGCTTTCACTACTTGGGTTGTCGTCGGTACAGTTAAAATAAAGATTTTGATTCCAATCCAAATAACCCTCTTCACTATCCGAAAGTCCACAACACTGTAACTGAAAGAAATGAAAACATCAAAGTATAATGCTTAAATCTAAGATACGTTTACATGATGATATAATGTTGCAAATTGTGCAAAGAAGTCTTAATGTTTGACAAATTATCTTACATTGTGATTGTAGTATTTCAACATATTTTATAAGCCAATTATAAAACATAAAAATTACGTTTAACATTTAAATTGTTTAAAATTTAATAATCATTTTTTTCTTCGCTTATTTCATTTGAATTTGACTGTTGACTCATGGCGGGTGCAACCGGGAATGTTTACTCCTCCATATCACCTGATCCCACCTCTGAATTTCCAGAGGTCCATGTTTGTCTATTATTCACTAGATTTGTATCTGTATCTCTCTCTGTGCCACATGTACCAAAGTATTAACCATTAGGTGGTAAAAGCGACTGAATATAAGATCTGGACGTGGGATAAGAGGCCAAAACATATCTTATTACACACACACTCAACATGTAAATAAAATGTAAACTTACTGTTTTCTGAATGTTATCAATTAGATTGACCATATCATCGTCATCTACGACACCATATTTGCTTATCGCACTCTGCATAGACGATTTAGGAAACAAACCAAGTTGTTCTGTAGCGGATGGCACAAAATAGAATACAAAAACAAAGGCTATCACAGCTATCTCCGCCATAAATATAAAACTCAGGATGTAGTTATACTGAAAGAATAACAGAAATTAGCAATCGAGTGTTTTATGTTTAAATTCTGAAATAGACACCTGATAGTACATTTTTCCAAGAATTAATATCACAAAGCATCGTAAATTATTTATCTGAAATTGTTTATCCTTTCCTAACGTTTTGATCCGTTTTGGCCCAACGTTAGAAAAGAACAAACAATTTAGGCGCCCTATTTTGGTTTGTCTGCTATTCAATACTAGTTTGCAATTTTATAACGTATCAATGCCCTCTATTACACCTTAGAATATCATACAAATGGAAGCATACAAAACGTATACGTTATCAACATCGGTTGGTTGAAAAAGCCCACAATTTCGAAAGTTTAAGGGAAGAGGAAGTTATTAAATTGGCCGCGTACATACCTGTATAAAAGGCATTCTAATCGCGACCTCTATAAAACCTGTCAAGAGGCTAAACAAACGCTCTTGTCAAGTTTGTACCCTTGCACTTTGTTAAGGACGGCTACATATGGTGAACACGGGACATACGACTGTGTATACTGTGTATTCTGTGAAACATATTTAAGTATGCAAATCCCAAACCAGATGGCACCAGGTGTCCGAAAGTAGTCAGCAAATATTCCATGGAAACCTCTTGAGTTCGGAGAAATATAAAAAAATCTTAGATACCAAAGTATATTTTTAGAATGTCCAAGATATACCGATAGGTACAAATCTGGTAAAAAAAATTGATAAACAAGGACCTCTGGAAATCAAGAGGTGGGATCAGGTGCTATTGAGGAGTAAGCATAACCTGTCGACCGGTCACACCTGTTGTGCGTCCACAGTCAAATCAAAATGGGAAAAGAATCCTAGTCACAAATGATACAAATGTCTCAACAACCGCCACCAAACAGGCAACTTAACATTGTCATCAGATTATGATAGTCAGATGGAATTCATCATTTGAACAACATCTGATAAACAGAATCCTAGAAACCTGGGATCAAGTGCCATGGAGGTGTAAGCATCCCCTATTGACCGGTCACACCCGCCGTGAATCCACAGTCAATTGGAATACATATCACAACAAACGGGCAACTCAACATTTTATTACACAACTGTATATAAATTGTGATTATAACAACTTTCCTTTACAATACACTTCACAGCACATAAGATTACCCACACCTGTATACAACAAGTACATATTATATTTATACTTGTGTCAAAACCGTGCACTTCTTAGCTGTCGGTTTTATACACACAATTTAGGTATGTGTGACCCTCAGCTGAATCTATGCAATGCATAGCACGAGCTGTAAGGTGACAAACACTTGTTTACTAACGCACTACATAGCACTAGGTGTAAACAAGGTAACTAGAGAAAATATGGTCTGACGTGTGAGACAAAAAAGGTAATCTTTAATGAAAATTTATCTTTAAACTCCAATTTTGATACTCACTGTTTTCAGTAAGCATGTGTTTTCTCTCAGCGCTCCCATACAACCAAAGAATGTAATGAAAACTATAATGGACCCCGCTGTGCACATTAAGACGGACGGATCAAGGAAGAAGTCAAAAGCATCTTTTACTATCTTCTCTTTGATATAAAGTACATACGCTCCTATAACTGTAATCGCCAGTCCGGTGATCTGAAAAAGGTTTTAAATATTATATTAAAATCATTAACAATACCAAAGTTATATTTTCACAAACTAGTCCAAAACAAATGCCCAAGATCGTTTCTGTCAATAAGACTACATCAGTTGAGCTCGAATTTAATATAGATACAATAAATATTTCCGAAAGAAAAAGTGGTATCATACAAGGTCAAATTATAAATCTAAATGTGTTGCCAAATCCGTCTGTAAAAATGATTATCGTATCTTTTGGGAAATTCAGAATTTAATTGGTGGTATCTGACAGAACAATTACTTTAATGTTTATACTTACTTTATACAACATGACATTTACTTACCAATGTTGTTTGTCCCAATAGATACACGTCTGACAAAATTACAGACTTAATTATTATATGCAATCAACGATTCACTGTTTTGTCATCAAAATATTTCATATGTTTCTTTTTCATTAATACATTCATGGGTTTATTTTTATTTCTTCTTTCTTTATTCTACCAAATAATATAACCGAGTATACAAATTAAGATTTTTAGTGGAACAAAATATGGGCTATGATACAAGGAATTCATGGATATTGAATATATGTACAGTTCAAAGTAATTTTTATTGTGGCGTCGATTCTCCTGTGATAATATGAATTTATCGAAACATGGATCAATATGAATTTATCGAAACATTTAGTCCAGTCACGTCAACTACACAACATGACTTATTTATCCACGTATATTAAAACAAACAAATATTGCTTATTGTGACGTAAAGCAACAGACGTTTTGAAACGTGCACAATACACTCTTATTATTTTCATAATAAGAGTGTATTGTGCACTTCCGCGTAGCATCATCAGAACATTTTGTACATTTGGGCTTCCTTCAGAATACACTTATAAGTACATATATTTATCATTGTGATAGCATGTGTGGACAGGATTGCTATAAAAAGCATCAAATATCTGTGAGAGATGAGAACGGTGACAAATATACATGTGAGGTACAATCTTGTTAGAAAAATCAATAAAACGGCTTGGCCAGAAACTTTGTTGTAGTGATTATACCACATTTGACAAGCAATTTGTATATTTCAGCATATAAATGCTATGGATATTTCACTATTAACAGTACCTTGATTACATACAGGTAATTATAACTCCTCCATAGCACACAGGGGCATGGCAAGCTACGCTGTACGCAGTTTTGTACAAAGATAAATTTTGGGGCGAAATATTCATTCTGACAAACACTAAACGAGTGTTAATTTCTATAGTTACTCCGTAACTTACGCGGTGGGGAGGGGGGGGGGCTTCGTACCCTTGACGCCTATCTGGACTTTACAAGGATTCACTGGGGCATTAAGCGGTGTCCAGTCCATCACCTAAGCGAGTTCCACATCAGCTTAGTTACGTCTCGAATACCTTATTCCACGTCTGTACTTTTTTATCACGTTTTCTTTCGAAAATATACATTTATATTAAATTCGAGCTCAACTGATGAAATCTAATAGATAGAAACGATCGCCTTGATCATTGGTTTTGCCTCTTTTGTAAAACTATAACTTTGATATCGTTAACAATTCGGTATTCATGGTTTTACAAGATAAGAAATATATTTAGTCAATATCTTTGTAAACTTTGTAAAGTAATATACCGTTAAACATTTTGGTATTGATGTTTTATACGGTATTACACATAATTCCTGGTTCACCTTTATCAGATAGATTTATTTCTCAGTAATACACTGGAAATGTGTGTATGTCTGAAGCCAACAAAGAAATTTAGCAACTTATTTATTTTTACATCTCTGCAAAAGATAATGGTACCACACTGGAACAAATATTGGTCTTTCCTATTATCTACCACAGAACATGAATTATATCGTCCTTCATAATGGCCCGTGCCCTTCTAATCAGAAAGCAAACTATAGACCAGAGGTTGTCACGATTTTATTATAAAACATTTGTCATGTCGTGTCAATTCAATATCGATTTTAGTATTTATGTAAACACGCACCTTCGCAACCGCTGAGCTGGATACTCGATTTTAAAAACACAATTTACAGCATGTCCTATATCCTGAATCCTGTAGAAATACCTTTGGTCGGTCAATATTTATACTATTGACCCTATGTTTGGGTCAACTTTGCACACACACACACACACACACACACACACACACACACACACACACACACACACACACACACACACACATATATATATATATATATATATATATATATATATATATATATATATATATATATATATATATATATATATATATATATATATAATCGTATAACTTTGCTGTATGAAATAATAAAATTGCAATTCTCGGTCAGATTGTATCTTTGTAATATACATGTGCCTATGGGATACTGACACGTATAGGTACAACATTTTATTTTTCCAAATGAACGGTTGATGATCTTATTCATTCCTGAACACTACTTTAGTAACTTAAACAGCTACTTCAGCACATCAACAACATCTTCCTCCTAGCTTCTTTACACATGTTAAAACTCATCTCTTTCAAAACAAAAACTGTTTAATCGGTATATGATTAAAATTGAAGTTTTTCGTCTACAAACTATATATTTTATAATTTATGTGTGTAATGCACTAACAAGTGATACATCTCGATCTGAAATCGATTGTTACGGAACGAAGTTTATTGTCACTTGTGGTCAACCACAAGTTGTCCTCATTTCGATCTATTTTTATAGAATGTTTATACATGTACCTATCATTTAAAGTCGCATCAAAAAATATTTGACATATATTGGCTGAAAAAGAATTTAAAATCACCTTTTGAAATATACATCTTTATAAACAGTGCATGTGTCAGTGTTTAGTTTAATCGTAAAACACATTGTCAGTATATCATCTAAACATATGCTTCCGCAAAGATGTATTTCTTCAAGAGCTCTCGGATGTTGGTGTAGGAATGAAAAATGCGTCATCCTTTCATTCCTTTTTTGTGTTATTTACAACGGAAAGCTTTGTTTACAAAATTTACCCATAAAATGATTGTATAATTGTTAGAGGGATGAGTGTTTTATCTTTTATGAAATCCTATGAGAAACAGTGTTTTTCTGTAAACTTATAAAATATTTTACTATCCTATTAAAAATCATACATCTTTTCTTCGTCCATTTTTTCTGAAGTTTTTTTAAATCATATAATGGAATTGGAAGTCTATGTTTCAGTCAAATGCACGACGTTGAAACATATACAAGAACATGTTATTTCAAAAAATGTCAGCAGGGGCCAAAAAGATATATTGTTGTAAACTATATTTATTACATACAAATATATACTATATTTATTTTACTAAAATATTTGCATCATTCGTTTGCATAAGTCCTTAGTGGTACCTCACAGTATGCTACGTTGACACGTTATAAACTTTCTGATAAGAGAAACAGTTGTCGCAAATCGATACCATGCATATGAGTAAACAAAGTTTTCCACCTACATAAATTACTTATGGATGAAATAATATCAATAATACTTACCCATATTATAAAGTTCTCAAAAAATAAAAAGTATTTCACTACAGGATTCACAGCTGATCTTTCGCGTGGCATTCTGCATCAAAATATTCCTCTTCAATGTAATTTTGTTTTCGAACTATTTTGTCTCTTTTTTAAATGTTGTCATCTCCCGGTTTTCATATCTCTGACATATTTAAACTTATTTTACTGAATTTTCTCCGGAAATCCTAGTAAAAAAAGTAATATGGTCAGAATTATCAGTTACTTTGTTTCACCAGCAATGTTATCGTCTGATCCCGGAAGATACGAATTTTACAAAGTGCTTGAGATAAGTCACGTGTCCTCGAATTGTGTAAACAATTATAGGTGTCAATAGAAATATACACCGGTGAATATATTCATGTGCATACAGTTATAATATGGTTCATTAGTTTTGGGCTTGTTTCATTTGTACCTTGGATGGATCAATAACTGTTGCGCATGTGGAAGATATTTGTATACACAATAAACTAATCAGATAAATTTATGAAATGTTGTGTTAAAATAGGTAACTACTCACAAACAAACTTCTTCAAATCTACATTTCAAATCAACTTGCACTCCGAAAAAGACGTACGAAAAACAGAGGTCATGAGGTTTGTTTAAGATTCAATCTGAGTTGCCGTATATATATATATATATATATATATATATATATATATATATATATATATATATATATATATATATATATATATATATATATATATATATATATATATATATATATATATAGGTATAGTAAATGACCATAGAATTATATTTTATATTGTCGTCCGTATCGTATATATGCGTATAGTAAAACTAGAATTAATTTCGTGTACAAGAGTATCGTAATTCAAACGTATAGAAACTTCATCCAGTCTGTAAAGAGGACAGTGTCCACTGTATAAGGATATATATATATATATATATATATATATATATATATATATATATATATATATATATATATATATATATATATATATATATATATATATATATATATATATATACATTGATTTGCTTGACCATTGATTAAATACAAGTGACTTTCGACATGGGTTAACTATATACATGTATATATATAAACCTGCTTTAGCAACCACCTGTGTATAAATACCCCCTGGTCGTTTTATTTTATTTTTATTTTTTACTGTCCCCAATAGTACTATTTGTGTTCAAATCAACCTCTAATTAAAAACCACCTCCCTATAAAGACTGGATTTGTTTTGTCTCTAGAGGGGTCTCTATATACAAATGTCACTGTACATGTATATGTAACAACCTGTTACCTTCTTATATGTATAAATCAACAGTCATACAAATTATCTATATATTTTGAGAATGTCTTAATCATATTGTGTATCGCGGTGTACCTCTGATTCAGATGTAGTTTTAAGCTTTACAAAACCTGTCTTGCAGTAGCTTACAACTAAAACTTTTCTGGTTCAGATCATTTAATGGTGCTATTAAACAGAATATCATTTGATCCAATTTATTCATCTTTCCTTATGAATATAAAATCACAGACACCAAGTATAAATATATAGGAGGCTCAAGAGAAAATACAAGAATCTTGTATAAACAATGAAAAACACAGACTCCTGAAATTCCTGAGGTGGGATCAGGTGCCATGGAGCAGTAAGCATCCCTTGTTAACCTGTCACACCCGCTGCGAGTTCACACTCTGATTTAAAAATGACAAAAATGAAGACTTAAACACCATTGTCTATTCAACAAGAACGTAACGCAACATTTTATTTACTGAAATACAGTACTTGCAAACAAGATCACTCTTCCGACCGTAAAATATGCGAAATGTTGACATTAAACGCGATTCCTTATATCCTTCAGAAATGAATATTATTTAACAAAATAGAATGTACTGAATATTGTTCTAAATATTACATTCCCATTTAAGACGCATGATATAAAATTGAACTTTATCGTATAAAATTACGGACACTAAAATATTAACTCCAGTATATTTTGGAGAAGGTATACAAATACGGCGAAGACTGTACAAGAACGGATCTCTGAAAATCCTGAGATTGGATCAGGTATCATGGGGGAGTAGGCACCCCCTGTTGAAAACAGAGGTGCTGTCTAAGGAACTTTTTTCAGAAACGCCGAGATGATGATCGCTAGGGTTATTTATAATTCTTGTTGAGATAACTCTGCCAGTCCTATAATGTTTTCATATTTTTATGAACAATATTGTATTGTAATTCAGCAGCTCAAAAGAATATAAAATATTTATCAACAACATTCATATGGGTAGTCCCTCTTGCCACTGTGAGAGCATAAGATAATTATATAAAAGAAATTGTACAAATAATTTTCTGTTTTAGCACTCCTTGGATAGATGGATTGATAGATAGATATACTTCATTAAATATAAGAATTAATCAAGCTGCACAAAACTGTGACAAAGGTTCGAATGGATCTAACCAGCGATATAAAGTCTTATATTGCTGATCTAGTTTTTCGTGCTACCACAAGAAATAATTCTTTGTGAAAAACTATTAACCAATCAAAATATAATACAACACTGACCAACCAGATCACCTATAAACAAGTAACAAAAATTTAACCATTTTATACTCGTTCCAAGTTCAATTGATAAACACATTTTTTGGTGGATGTCATGGAAATGTCAGCTAATAACACAATAAGGGCCTGTGAATGTTCAAAATTTAGACATTAATGATTTACAGGGGATGCTTACTCCTACATGACACCTGTTCACACCTCTGGATTCTTGTATGTCCAGTGTTCACTAGATCTGTATGTTTGTCTACTGAGCAGTTAAGATCACGTGAATGAGGAATGACGCAACTTCTATGTCCAACTTCACAGACAGATCTTGCCAATGCAGAGTAAGAGAAACTTGTCCAAAACTCATTTGCATATTAATCGTGCGCAAGAATTGTTAACGGTCCAGTCTATCGTTTTAATGTCAACTCTATCAGAAGAGTATAATGGTAAAAAATAATTGAAAAGTAACATTCTAAAGCAAATTTATAATACCTTAAAAGTCATAAAGAACGCCGAACTTACCTTTGACAGCATATATTTCAACAAGTCTCGTAGACCTATATTTTTCAACGATTTGTTACTATATTTTCGTCATTTTAAATAGCAAAAATATACGAATAAAAGTGTGATTTTGAATTTCAATCTTGAAGTTGAGTTTATGTTGCTGAAATGCACATACATGTGTTATTTTGCGTCAAAATAATGTGTTATTAACCCCATACTGCAAGATGTGCTTTGATTTGTTCTTAATAAACAACTTAGCATAACATAACTGCGTTTATGTTCCATCAACTCGTAAAAATGTATAGGAAATTGACATATACATTTGAAAATAACTGTTGTTGAGCCTGACAATAAAGATATATTTTGTAAAAAAAAAAGTCCCAAGTAATTGGTCAAAAGACATCTGTATATGTTGTAGCTTTAAATGCTAACGTCCTTTAAAATTTCAATTTTTGTATAGATATGTTTATTTGAAAGTTGTTGGTCAGACAAAAAAAGTTTTGTCAAAATGGCAAGGTCATTTGTTCAAAGACCAAAGATCATCTGTATTTGAGGTGACTGGAAATGCCAATTTCTGTAAAACCGTCAACTTTTTTAACAGAAGAATGCATCAGTCAGTTGTTTTGTCAGACATAAAAACTAACAATGTTTAGTCAAAATTTCAAGTCTAGGGTCAATGGACATTAGGCATCTTCCATTGGGATGACTGACGATGCTAATATTTTTACTTTAAAGTATTATCTTATCATCATTTCTTTATTCCAGATGAAAGTCTTGACAGTTTATATGGCGATTTCAAGCATTTTTTCATTTTTTTTTAATTATAATCTGGTAATTATTTAAAAGTATATAAAAAAGAAAAACCCTTCTGAATCGCCGATATTTGGTTGCATGTGTTAATATTGTTTGTAGGGATATATTTTATAAGTTCAATTCAATTTCAATGTTATATCAACTTAAAACATTACGTCGACATTATTATTGAATTCAAGTCATGAAAAGTCCTGAAATGTATATCTAACTTTATAGATATTATCAACAATACCAAAGTTATAGGTTTAACAAAGTGGTCAAAACAAATAATCCAGACGATCGTTTGTATCAACAAGACTTCATCAGTTGAGCTCTAATTTAATATAAATGTATATATCCAGAAGAAAATTGGTATTGTGCAAGGCCAAATAATAAATATAAATGTATTGCTAAATCCGTCAAAGAAGTACTAGTATCCACTGTAAAAATGAGTATTTCATCTAAAAAAAACATAAGGTTAACTTATAATATTTATATGATAGTGCACCGCATTAAATGGATAGAAATGTATATATTTTTTTACAATTTACACGTTGTTTTCAAATTTATTCGAAATTATTTTCTGTTATTACATGACCCTTTTATTACGCAGTGATAACCGAAACTAATGTTATTCATACTTAGTTACTATCTTCTTGAGCATCTGTTTTGACCTCATATCTGCAAAACTGTAACTCTGGTATTACGTTTATAGTATCTATTATTCAATTTATTCATATTAAGGAATCGTACATCAAATAGAGAGATGATTTGGGTAGGAACTATAATAAACTTAATACCAAAGTTGTATTGCTCAAGACGATCGGAAAATTGTGTTATATATGTTTAGAACTTTTTGGCAAAGATAATTTTGGCATTATGTATATAATATCTATATTCAATAAAAACGCATTTATGTACTGACTCAAGGTACAATTGTTTCGGGATAAAATTGGTGATGATTTCCATTATAATAATTATGTTCTAATGTTCCCAGTGTCATATTTGACAAACTAGGACTAAGATCTTGCCAAATACAGTAACCAAGTGACCAAATATTGTCAGATTCAAAAAGGGATTAAATTTTACTAAAGAAAACAAAACTTGGCACATGTACCAGTGGTTGAAATTTTATTAATTACTCCAAACTTGATATTGTACAATTGTATGTCTATTTGTGATTTGAACTACCTTGCTCCAACACTATTACAATTATGGTACTTCAACTCATCAGTACAGAAAAAACGTACCTAATGTCGGTACAGACATTGACAAGGAAAGCCAGTTTTTACAACTTGAATGCATTAAAGGTTATATGTCATAGAAATAGGTCAGTTTTTAAAGTATAAATTGTTGTAAAGTATGATGAAGAAGTACCAATGTATATTATGTAGGCTAAAACAAAACCAAGTCGTTTTGTTTTTATCTAATAATGACTGTACTAGAGTATAAAGTCAAACGCTAGTTCGTAAAATTTAAAACATTCTAGTTGGCCGTAAGATCCTTATTGTTATATTCCAAGAGTTGAATTAACTTTATAACCAGTGAGAATAATTGTCTACACTAGATGAAAATGTTCATAGCATACCCTTCTACTGTTGGATTTACTGTTTCTCAATTTGTGTTTTTATATATATATATATATATATATATATATATATATATATATATATATATATATATATATATATATATATATATATATATATATATATATATATATATATATATATATATATATATATATATATATATTCCCATGATTCGGCTGTTGGATTCTTATGATATTTCATAAATGAGCATTAGCAGTGGTTTTCCCCAAACATACATAAAAATTGAAATAATCTTTTTTGTAAAACATAGCTAATGCCCCTTTGACTTTTTACCAATGGCAAACATTTGCTACATCTACTCGAATTTAGTTGAAAATGTTGGTAACATAATTTTTACTATGAGTGTCAAAATTATCATGATAAAGATATAGGATTTCATTTTAGAATGTACTTTGAGTATTTTGTTAGTACGCCTAGATTACCTGATGGATACGTTGTTGAGATGGGATAATATCATTTTTAATAGAAATGAAATAAGAACAAATAAAAAGTTATTGCGAGTCATCCTGATGGTTTTACAGTGAAATTTGTAATGGTGGGGAGAAAATCAGGTACGCTGAGCACTGTGGCTCAAACCAAATTATGTCGACCTGTCAAAATCCTGGATCAAGGGCGGGCCACCAGGACAAAGTCGCACTGCAACGTTTCGGATCATATACTAGTCGTACGAAAACTATTCTTAGCGTTATTTAAATCCGTCAATGTGGTGAAATCTTTACAATTGACCTATATCCGATATTCATCTCGGATTTCACTTGTACAATGGCATATTTAATAAAATTCTGTCTATACAAAGTACAATATGTGATAAAATTTGAAATAATTTTAAAATGAGTCCTTGTTTAGATTCAGCCATATTTAGATAGGGTAAATCCGAATATAATAATAGCGATATATAAAGCTAATTATTAGCTTTATATATCGCTGATATCGCTGATCATAATAAATGACTTTATATTGATTCTGTTTTTTGGTGTGAGTGATTTTGATATATAGTATACTGGTAAATTGATTACAATAACTGCGTGCGTACTAGGCAGCGTCTACGACAAATCATGGCTAGCTAAGAAAATGGAAACCGTGAGATAAATTGACAGATGCATTTAACTGCCGTTTCTTTGTTCGACTTTTTTGTCTTAAAAATAAATTTTAAAGATATTTGAACATTAATCCATTATTTCAAGAAACCAACCTTTGATATAATAAAAAGACGTCAACAAACGAAAGTAGTTTAGTACGAAATAATCAAGACAAGACATATTTGAGGAGCGAAGTGCCCGAGTTTCTGTAAGTGTAAAACATGTAAACAGTGTAAGCGATCATGGCAGCAAGAAAACTACTTTTACACGGACAATGTGGATTGTATGCGACGACGAAATCTCGGATTATATTAACTTTAAGACCTTTATGTTTAAACAATTTATATGCAAAGTCAACACAGATTGGAATATCCCGGTGCTACCACGAGGACACCGAAAATACTTCAGATAAAAACACTGACGATAAACCGATCAGAATGCAATTATTCAATGAACAATATAAAAGGCCATTTTGGGAATTGCGATGGTTGACAAGTTTTGTGAATCATCTTTATGTTAATCATTTTTATCAAGGATTTACAAGCGAAGAACTTTATGAAGGTTGTTCTAAGGTACGCCTAATGACCCAAGAGCTCCCAATAAAACCCAGTTGGAATCAAAACAAAGCACAATCAGGAAAGCGAATCCTAATGTTAAGATAATTTTCTTAGTACATAATATTTTCATTCAGATTCTATATACTGCCGAGCAAATAATTTGATCGCATTCCTGATTGCATTTTGATTTTGACATTCCATAAACGGGAGGTAACTCTTGTACGACACTGACAACTTTGTCATGTTAAAATTTGCCGTCTAAATTTTCATTGCTTTCTAATTCACAACTAATTTTTAATCTTTCGTGTCTCGCTGAAAGTCAAATGATTACAAAAGCAATTAATAGGAAAACTAGATTAGTATTTCTAATGGAGTGGTTATTATAAATTCAGTTAAGTCTTTTTCAAAAGCTTGAAAAACCAGCATTATGCCGTTTCGGCCCAATTTTATGGGGTTTGAGATAACCTTGTGACCTGATGACCTTGACCTATATTCTAAAAAAATAACTGTTTCGGACTTTGTTGCCGGTGGGCATTAATGTTTCTTAAACAAATCTTTTTTGTATTGTTTGGCCTTTTTAGTTTGTTTCATTGTAGCATTCCTTTTTCATTTTAATATCACAGACCAAACTTCAGGCCTCCTGTTTTCTAAGTTGAAACACCTTCCACTTACCCTCGTATTTTTTTCACTTGTCATGTTTTTACCTCAGTGTGGCATCCTCATTTTTGGATGACAATCTTTATTGCACCACCCCTTGCTCATGTTTTAGTGTAAGAACAAAAGCATGATAACATGTTTGCACGATACTTCATTCATGTGTTGTGCGGTAGTGAGATAACGAGATGGCATGCGTATTAGTGAGATGGTGTGTTAGCATGAAAGCATGTTTTTTCGTTATTACGAACGTGGTGTCAGGTATGCGACCCACATCGTTTACATTAGCTCGATAGTATAGTGAGATGGTGTGTGTTAGCCTAATGTGGTTCATGGTGTCCTAATGGGTTCATGTGTAAAAGCATGACGGTGCATTTGTAAAACACTTAAAAATGCGTAAATACGCTTTCACACTAATGTGCCGTTGCAAATTTGTAACATTTAAACAAGGGCTCCGGGGGGCCTCCGTGGCCAAATGGTTAGAGCATTGCGCTTTAAATCACAAGGCCTCTCACCTCTGGTTTGAATCCCGTTAGGGTTATTTCGAATTAAGTGGGAAAGTTTGCCAGTTTTCTTGCAGAAGGTCAGTGGTCTTTACCCGGGTAACCACGGTTTCTCCTCCACCAATAAAAACTGGACGCCATCATATGACTGAAAGATTGTTGAGTATGGCATAAAAAAAAAAAATCAAATCAAATCAAACAAGGGCTCCGCAAAGCAGGACATCCTGTCACAATTTTGGCTAAGATTGAACTTGACCTTTGACCCAATGACTCAAAATCAAAAAAATTTCCCCCTCATTATAAACAACATGCATGTGAAGTTTGAAAGTGACTGGGCAAGAACTTTAGTCTGTATCAAGCCCACAAGGAGAAGTGTCATGGACGACCTCGCATATGCACGCACATACGTACGCACCCACTCACCCAACCACACATGAACGGTGGCATTGCTACATGTTTATATCCCTTCCAACACTGTTGCGAGGGGTTAAAAAGTGTAAGTGAATGATAGCATGTTAGTGCAACCTCAATGGTGTTTTATACAAATGCCCTGTTAGGCTGTTACAGATGGCTCCTTTGGACACCATATTTATATACGCGTTCTTGAGAGTGTTTTCACAAAGACTCCTTTGCGCTGTCGCACATGGCCCTAATGGTGCACTGTAACAGCTTAGGTGCTCTTCAGAAATTGAACATTGTGTGTACTTTTATGCAGTAACAGGTTTTTGGAGCATTGGCTCTTCAGAGTAATGGGCCTTCAGAGTATTGGGCCTTTGGAGTAACAGGCCTTCGTAACTATTGAGCAGTGAGGGTTCTTTAATGTGTTGACACCTACTGTGACACGAGACCTCAGTTTTTACTGTCTCATCCGAAGGACAGGAAACCAACCTGCTATCAGCTGGATTTAAACTCATGATCAAGAGTCGAGCGTGCTACCGACTTAGCCAGGTTGGTTTGGAAAAAAATCTAAGCAGCGGACTATTGCTAATTTGGAACCATGTATACTTTACAGTAGGCTACAATAGGGCTGTGATTAATAGACTCAATATCAATGTATCGATATACAAATTGATTTGATACAATAATCAATACATTTTCAAAGTAACGATATATTTCAAAATGCATTTCACAATCACAGTTTTGTCCTAAAACTACTTTCTTACACAATTTCCAATAATTTTCCATTTGTTTTACTTCATATTCTCAAACTATGTTATATTTTATTTTAACTATTCAATTTGTTCAAATAAACAATGTTTTTCTGGCAATGTTTTTTTTTTAATCATCAGATAGTAAAATACACAGTAAAGCACCTAAATATTTATAATGAGTCTATATATTTTGAATGCATTATTCATAGAAGTACCATATTATTCGATCTATCGATATATCGATAAATTTTACTTATCGAAAAACTTACCAAAAACAGGTGGTCTCTCAAAGGAGTTTTTCTCTAAAGGATTATTTAATTTAATGGTTTTTAAAATGTGGTTTTGTAGGACAGATCTGTTGTCTTTTTTATGAGAGTGGTCTCTCAAGACAGGTTTGACTAACTGTATCTGATTAACTGTGAAGGAGAATGTATAATACACATATGACTTGTAATTAATGTATGTATGTGTGTGTTTTAACATGATATATACACTGACCAGTTAATCCCTATTCAAAACTATGGACCATAATGGACTGGTCTGTAGATGACATAAAAGAACATACCATTTAGACACTTACATGTACATGTGAAAGGGTCAAGCGCTTGCCAAAGATAGGTGTTTTCCACACAATTTTGGGAATGTGGCCTGGGCCTTTTGAATCGGGAATAAAATTTTAGCAACGAATTACACAAAAGTGTTTGAAAATTCAACGATATCTTTAAATTCATTCTCATTTGTCTTCAGTTGAGAAGTTACAATTGCAAAGGGGGGAAAACGTGTTTTCTTTTGCATTGGGAATGGGGCCTTATATTACCCTTAGTATGATAGGTTGGAAAATCCCTGAATGATATTTATGTGTTTGTGTTTGTCATTTTATTTTCTATGTAATTACTGATGGAAAATGTAATATATTTTGACAGGCTGTAGAATTTATTTCCAATCATATAGCAGATGGAGATTTTGACAGTTTAGAGGGTCTGGTGGAAGAACAGGTTTGATTTGTATACATATACATGTATTTACTCTAAGGCTGTCATTGATTGACTCGATATTGATTTATCGATATACAAATTGATTCAATATGATAATCGATACACTTTTAAGTATCGATATATATTTTATTATGCATTTCACAGGATGTATTTTCTTTTACAATTTCCAAAACTTTCCATTTGTTCTACTTCCTGTTATTGAACTATGTTATATTTTTTCCCAGTTGTTCAGTTTGTTAAAATAAACAATGTTTACCTTGCAATGATTGCTTTTTTCATCTTCAGACAGTCAAATATACAATAAAACACGTAGATATTACAATGAATCTATTCATTTTGAATGTATTCAAAGAAGTACCAAATTATTTGATTTATTGATATATCAATATAGAATTTCTCATCAATGACAGCCCTAATTTACTCTAGTTTATCCAGCTCCCCACCACTAGTCAATGTGGGCCAAGCGATGCTGATTTTGTGAAAATATTTTCCAATTTATTGTCGAAGGTCGTAGGTTCTCTAGATCTCTTTCACCAATAAAAACTGGCCACCAACATATTAACTAAAAACATTTTTTGAGTGTTGCACAAAAATACCATTTAAACAAAACCAAGAATGTTTCATTATATACCATAAAGATGTTTAAAGCATAACATGCATAATGTGAAGTGCCTAAAATTTAGACTTTCACTTATGGACTCATGCCAACACAGTGAAGGATCTTCAAGAAGTCATGCCTGCCATTAGATGGTACCTCTGTTTTAAGTCTCATTAGAAAAACCTTTCACTTTTTATCCTGAAAGCATGCCATTACAATAGTTAGGGGCAACTGTGATTAGATTATTGTTCTATAAACCATGAAATCTCTCATATGATGTCATACAGAGATGTATCCTCATTGAGAATAAGAAAAAAATTTAAAAATCACTCGTACTATGGTACAACACCTTTAGCTTTTCTCTCCCAAATTTTTATGAACTTTTATGAAACCATTAAGACTAACTTTATCTCTGAAATGGGACATAATTATAATTAATTAAAATGGCAGTAAAGGATTTTAGAAGCGTCAAGTTTATGGTAAGTTTTAGAGGCTAAAAGTAAGATGTTATAGGTCTTAAAAAGGAAAATTACTCATCCCCAAGTCATTTTCACTCGTCCAGGACAAGTGAGTGAGTAGGCCTACAAATATATTTTTCTCGCCCTGTCATTTCTAACATCACGTCTTACCAATATATACAGTACATTTGATATTTATTCTTCTACCTTGTACTTTGCTGTTTCATCAAGATAAAGTTTATCAAGTTCTCTCATAGCCTCCACCATTTAAAGTGGCTGCACCCATATATAAGTGAAAAATTGTTGAATATTGTATTGTCGTTGGCAAGGAAATATGTGCATCCAGACCATGAATCGAACCCAGGATCTTCCTATCACTCGCATGACACTCTCACCAACTGAGCTATTTAAGCTGATACCCTCTGCACCCCTACATTCTTCCCCCCTTAACAAGATTTCTGACCCCAGAAATCAACGAGACTCTTAAAACACCACAGTAAGTGGGCTAAGTGTACAAATGTACAAATGTAGAAGGCGAGGAAAAATGTGCAGCAGACCGGGAATCAAACCTAGGACCTTCCTAGCACTATCAGGATGCTCTTACCAACTGAGCTATCTGGGCAGATACCCTCTGCACTTTTGGAGTATAAAACACCATTCAAAATTTAAATTCTCTCAGATATTGAAAACAAATAAAAATATTTTACAGTGTATCAAATACATGTACGTATTAAATGCAAGATTAATGACTTAACATTTTCCTTTGCATTACAGACGCTGAATAATTTGAGACATAGGTTTACACATTTAACTGAAAGAGAAAAAGCAAGTATTCCATTGAATGAAGACCTTACAATGAGATCTATATCACAATTTGAATATAAAAATGACAGTGGTAAGTGCACTTAAACATCTGTCTAATTATCAGATGCCTGAATGGCCACAACGACATTGAGCACTTGAAAAATTACAAAGCCTGTTTGATGTGGGTATGCCTAGAAAATCTAACAATCTAGTTGCATCTGTA
Source organism: Atrina japonica (assembly GCA_030159075.1). Classification (NCBI taxonomy): domain Eukaryota; kingdom Metazoa; phylum Mollusca; class Bivalvia; order Pterioida; family Pinnidae; genus Atrina; species Atrina japonica. Next base: position 358,846 of record BROG01000548.1, read on the forward strand.
GCTGATAAACATCTAGTTTTAAAGAGTACAGGGGTGGTAACACATAGACCACGACAACACTCAATCAATTTTGTTTTACAGCATCAGCCATTCTGCGGTAAAATAGCCATTGGGTTTAAACTCCAAACTGTTATACACATCATGTGTTTCTTGTCACTTCTAATTAAGCATACTTAAAATTCATAATTTCTCTTCTGATACCCCGATCAACATCCATGAAAGGTAGTTAATTTTTTATAATCATTTGATAAGTCAGAAATTTTCACCACATGCTAATAATATTAGATGTACGATGCTGTATGGTGGAGTTGCGCACTTAGGTATTTACCGGACGATTTACATACTGTTAAAACCACAATCACATCCACAATTTTGTAATAACAAAAGATTACCTTATATTCATTTTGGCCATGTAAAAAATAATCATAAAATTCCCTTTTTAACACTAATGTAACTGCAAATAAATACCAACTAACCCTTTTCAAAGGCTGCCACAATGTCCAGTGGAGTTGCACAGTGAATACAACTGGTTTGTTTACATTTTATAACAAGGTCCAATAGGTATGGAGGTCCGTTCTCATTTGCATATATATCGATTGCATCATGTCACAATCACAACAAGAGGCTTGCAGTCGATCATCACGGCTGCTTCATTTGGATAAATTAATCTAGTTAGACCATTAAATCAACCAAGAGCATCTTAAAGCTCATTTTATGCTCTTTTAATTGTAAATATGAATGGAATGGTTTTTCTTATTTTAATTTTAACTACATGTATTTGATTATGGTTACCTTGAGTGGCTTGACCTAGTTCCTGTCGCTTGAATATATATTCATACTGCAGTAGACCTTTTCATTCAAAACATTACGTCACGGCATGACTGATTTGAGTAATAATCAATTCTTTTGGTGAAAATAAACAAATCACAACCTATAAATATGTCGGAAACATCAAGCTGCTTAATTTGTTATCAATTACATTTCAAATTACGGTACATAAAGTTTTAGATTCTAATTGCACATCCGAAATATGTAATAAAATGATAAAAGTTGTTAAATCAATGAAAAAACAGATAATAATTTGACATATACATGATACGAAACTCACAAAGATTACTTTGCAAACTCCCAAACAGTGGCAACACCATCTACCATAGCTCTTTGTCTCTCTTTGAATCTCTATTCATACGAGTGCTAGAAGTTGATCCTGATGTATGTCTAAATGAGTAGTAAGCCCAATATATTGGTTCCTTATCAAAGTTATCATAAAAGTTTAAATTTCCTGCTGATATGATATATACGGTAGCATGGTAGTAGTTATAAAAAATACATGAACAGAAAGTACACACCAAATATCATCAATGAAAGCCTTAGTTTCAGTGTACTGTTTTGTTTTGCCATGAAGACCCTTATCTTTGAGGTATGACCCTGAGTCAAGGTCATGACACACCACCTTATTAAGAACAACTGTTGTGTGAAGCTGGAAAACATTCCATTTTGTGGCCAGCAAGATATGCTGCGGACAAAAAAAAAAAGGCAGACTGTCAGTGTCCATGACCTTTGAGTTATGACTTTGAATCAAGGCTATGACACACTGCCTTTAAATGAACAATTTTTTTGTGATGAATGAATATATTCTAGTAAAGCATGAATAAATTATGGGCTGGGAAAGTGGGGGACAAATCGACAGAGGGACGGTTATCATTAAAACATAATACGCCCGGTCTAAATAAGGGCGTATAAAAAGGATGAAAGCCGTGTGTGTGTAAGCAGGGTGTGCGTGTGTGTACATGTGTGTGATCGAAATTTTTAAAAAAAAATTATTTTTAAGAATTAAGAAATGTGTTTTGTCTCCTGTAGATAACAATGGATATGTATCACTACTGTTTATTGTGACTTCTGTAAAAGCTGCAGAGGAAGAAAAAGGAATGACAACTATGAAACTCTGTCAGTATTGGTAAGTAGTTCACATCAGAGGGGGTAAGTAGTTTACAACAGAGGGGGTAAGTAGTTTACAACAGAGGGGGTAAGCAGTTCAAAACAGAGGGGGGTAAGTAGTTTACATCAGAGGGGGTAAGTAGTTCACAACAGAGGGGGGTAAGTAGTTTACATCAGAGGGGGTAAGTAGTTCAAAACAGAGGGGGGGTAAGTAGTTCACATCAGAGGGGGTAAGTAGTTCAAAACAGAGGGGGGTAAGTAGTTTACATCAGAGGGGGTAAGTAGTTCAAAACAGAGGGGGGTAAGTAGTTTACATCAGAGGGGGTAAGTAGTTCACAACAGAGGGTGTAAGTAGTTTACAACAGAGGGTGTAAGTAGTTTACAACAGAGGGGGGTAAGTAGTTTACAACAGAGGGGGTAAGTAGTTTACAACAGAGGGGGGTAAGTAGTTTACATAAGAGGGTGTAAGTAGTTTACAACAGAGGGGTAAGTAGTTTACAACAGAGGGGGGTAAGTAGTTTACAACAGAGGGTGTAAGTAGTTTACAACAGAGGGGGATAAGTAGTTCACAACAGAGGGGGGTAAGTAGTTTACAACAGTGGGTGTAAGTAGTTTACAACAGAGGGGGATAAGTAGTTTACAACAGAGGGGTGTAAGTAGTTTACATCAGAGGGGGTAAGTAGTTCACAACAGAGGGTGTAAGTAGTTTACAACAGAGGGGGGGTAAGTAGTTTACAACAGAGGGGTGTAAGTAGTTTACAACAGAGGGGTAAGTAGTTTACAACAGAGGGGGATAAGTAGTTTACATATGAGGGAGTAGGTAGTTCATAAAAGTTGGGGTAAAAAGTTTACAACAGAAGGGGTTAGTAATTTACATAAGGGGTAGGTGATTTACAACAGAGGGGGTAAGTAGTTTACAACAGAGGGGGTTAAGTAGTTCACAACAGAGGGGAAAGTAGTTTACAACAGAGGGGGGTAAGTAGTTTACAACAGAGGGTGTAAGTAGTTTACATCAGAGGGGGTAAGTAGTTCACAACAGAGGGTGTAAGTAGTTTACAACAGTGGGTGGTAAGTAGTTTACAACAGAGGGGTGTAAGTAGTTTACATCAGAGGGGGTAAGTAGTTCACAACAGAGGGGGGTAAGTAGTTTACAACAGAGGGGGGAGTTTACAACAGAGGGGGGGTAAGTAGTTTACAACAGAGGATGTAAGTAGTTTACAACAGAGGGTGTAAGTAGTTAACATCAGAGGGGGGTAAGTAGTTTACAACAGAGGGGGGGTAAGTAGTTTACAACAGAGGGGGGTAAGTAGTTTACAACAGAGGGGGGTAAGTAGTTTACAACAGAGGGGGGTAAGTAGTTTACATCAGAGGGGGTAAGTAGTTCACAACAGAGGGTGTAAGTAGTTTACAACAGAGGGGTAAGTAGTTTACAACAGAGGGTGTAAGTAGTTTACAACAGAGGGGGTAAGTAGTTTACAACAGAGGGTGTAAGTAGTTTACAACAGAGGGGGGTAAGTAGTTTACAACAGAGGGGGGTAAGTAGTTTACAACAGAGGGGGTAAGTAATTCAAAACAGAGGGGATAAGTTGTTTACATATGAGGGGGTAGGTAGTTCATAAAAGTTGGGGTAAAAAGTTTACAACAGAAGGGGTTAGTAATTTACATAAGGGGTAGGTGATTTACAACAGAGGGGGTAAGTAGTTTACAACAGAGGGGGTAAGTAGTTCACAACAGAGGGGGATAAGTAGTTTACAATAGAGGGGGTAAGTAATTCAAAACAGGTGGGTAAGTAGTTTACAACAGAGGGGGTAAGTAATTCAAAACAGGTGGGTAAGTAGTTTACAACAGAGGGTGTAATTAGTTTATTCTCAAAATATACCGGTATGTAGCTTGCTAACATGGTTACAGTAGTAATTTAACAGAAGGGGTTGTTCTATGAAAATAAATTGCTAGTATTAAAATTTATTTTTACGTCAGAAGACTTAAAGCAAAAGAATTTCATCCTGAAATACAAAATGTGTCAAATATGTACAAAATATTTGTAATTAATTTACATAATAGTAGAAGGGGTGTTCTCAAAATACATTTACTGGAAGCTCATTAGATATGTTTAATAGTTCACAGCAGAATGGGATGTCCTCAAACTCACTATATGCAAATAGATACAAAGGTATGTAGATGTCATAGAGTTTTATAGACATATCCTTAGAGTTAGGGTTTGTAGATGACATGCCCCATGTCAGGAGTTTAAAATTAACGCATGTCAGGGGTTTGTAGGTAAAAGGTCCCATGGCTTAGGGAGTTTTATAGATGTCATGTTCCTTAGGTTGTGTTAGGGGTTATAGATGAAATGTCCCTTAGGTCAGGAGTTTTTGTAGATGACATGTTCCTTTGGTCAGGGGTTTTGTAGATGACATGTCCCATGGGTCAGCGGATTGTAGATAACAGGTTCCCTGGGTCAAGAGGGTTTATAGATGACAGTTCCCTTGGGTCTTGGGACTGAGAAGGGTTATAGATGAGATGTCCCTTAGGTTAGGGGTTTTTGTAGATGACGTCCCCTTGGTCAGGGGTTTTGTAGATGAGATGTCCCTTGGGTCAGGGGTTTTTGGATGGGACATTTTCAGTCTTTTGTAATGTATAGTAAATGTATCATGTTTCTCTTTCAGTTTTAAAAGAAATCTGGCTCCTGATAGTGACTGGATTGTAACTAAACTGAATCATCTTGTAAATGAATTCAAATCCGGAAAAATGTTTCGATTATAAAAAGATATATTAACATGTTATTGTTTATAAATAGAGGTGCTGCACTTCTCAAACTTACAAATAAATTTTCTTGATATACTGGTGTGTTATTTTTGCTTCATTTTCTTTGTATATCGTAGGACATCTAAAACAGTTAATCCGCTTCTCAGATAACTGATTTCCGTTGAATATATGCACACATTATTTTTCAGTTGTGTCCAAAGGATGACAAATCCCAAGGCTTCATTGCTATGATACACGTACATATATCCAGATAAAACAAAATAGCAAAATAGATTAAGAGGAGTTGTAGAGAAAATAAAGGTATTGAATTGATCCCCCTCCAGAGAAACTGTTGGTAAAGATTTTAGAGTCCTTTAACTCATCAACCCCTGAAAATCAATGGCCTCTTCTGTAAATCAATGACTTAGACCAATCCAAATGTGTCTTAAGGGGTCAATGGGTTAACTCTTGCAAATAATGTTAGAACTCTTGTCACATTTGTTACTTCTCGTTTCAAAGAAAATTTCAAGCAAAATGTGGGTCTCTTATGGTCATCTCTGGCTGAACCACCAGTATTCGTTTGAAATGTGCTATTGTCACAAACAACACATTTAAGAAAAAATCCAGGTCAATGTAAAATTACAATAAAATTCAAAAATTTCTATGATACATTTTAATTTTCAGAATCAGTTTTCAAATACTTGCAATTTCATTTCAATCAAGATAACAAATTATCAAATAATTTAAAATTGTTTAGTGCCAACAAAGAATTAAATAAAATATTCACTTTCTTCAAAAACCATTTGCCTTAAAATATGCCAATGTAATTTAGATAACAATATTAATGAAAACAAAGTAATATATGCATTTTATCTAATTTAAGTCACTGTCCCTTAACAACACCACTCTGGTTCATTAAATATTTGAAAATGAATTGATTAATCCCCAATCCCCCCCCCCAAATATAAAAATGTTATTTCCTCTTGTTGATGCAGACTCAATAGGAAATTTTAACTGTATAGGTAATTTGTTGATAAAGGTATTTGGCAAAATGCTAAACCATTTATCTAAGAGTAACAAATTGGCATCAGGTAAAGGTTACAATTGATCTACTTCCCCCTGAAAAAAACAAACACACACACACAACTTAGTGAGATAAGTATAACATTTTGCTTAATCATTTGGATTTACAATTTTGTAAATTATCATTCAATATCTCCAAAACTGAAGAGAAACCAGAAATATCTTCAAGCTTCAGACATTACAAAAATTGTTTTCAATATCAATATGGTAGCAAGGAAAAAAAATATGTTATTCAAAGCTTCAAAGCAAACAAAACAAAAACAAGTAACTGACAAAACAAAGAGACATCATGTACATTTGTAACACCCCAACCCCACCCCCCCCAAAAAAAAAAGAGCTGCATACCTCATAGATAACAAGTACCACTGATGTTCCTTAAAATTGCAAGCACCTCATCCTTGTAAAGCCAGGTTATGGAATCGCTATGCTCTATCCAAGGAAAGTTGCAAGCACCTGAGGTACATGTATGAATAACAATTAACAAGATTCTTCAACAAAACACACCTTAAAGAGACTTGTTTGTTTCTCCAAGATATGTTATCAGTATAACTCATCAACCCCTTATTCAAATTTAAGATTCAACCAGATCAGTAAATAGTATGGTCTACTGTCATAATTCAGGGGTGAACAATTTCATTTTGCATGTAAAATTATTATTCTGAAGCATACTCCTCGAAATTTGACAGTGGAACTAACCATTCTTTGAAATGGCAGGTTCATATTTGACTTCAGCCTTCAGGCATTAGCAAGTTAAAAATTGATGCAGAAATGTAAAGTTTAAAATTTCACAAACCTTTGAGTAGCAGAGTGTAGATCATACCATAATCAGTAGAGACAAATGTAAAATTTGACATTCATACAGTCTATTGCAACAAGGTTACAATGCTACAAAGTATACCCCATAGGTCGACAAAATACATGTACTGTACTGGTACAGCTAATTTTTGGACACAGTTGAATGTATAGGCCAACAAAATTTTGATTTTCAAATTCTTACCACATGGGTGGTGATTTCCCTTTCCACTCAACACACCTATGCTTGATTATTTTTCTCCCATGCTTCAAAAACATGTACATATTTATGCACATAGATAAAATCTGACACAACTTTTAGTACACTCGGACTGAATTCTCATTACACAGAAGTAATATGCATAAACATGTATTGTGACATCATAACATGTGTAGCTTGTCAATACCCAAATGATTGACCAGGAAATCATTCTCCATTAAAAAAAAGGAAAACTCTGTGAACCATAGGAGAATCTAATTTCTATGTTTCCAGAAATTGGATCATATTTGGATTTAAAAACGATGATAATGAGAGCAACACCATGAACACGTTTCTAGTATAAAAAAATCTATGAAACTGGAAATACTTTGTCCAACTGAATTCCTCGTTTTTTTTTTCACATTTCATTAGTTATTTTGTGAGGATCCTTTTCTCAGTCACCAGCAGTTCTTATTAAGTAGCACCAATACTGGAAGTTATACACACAGGCTATTCAACAGCATCACAATAGCGAGATACATGTGTGCTTATACCTATGTCACTGATGCTGTAAGCCACAAAATAGAGAAAATGTTCAAGTTCACCAGGATACATAGTACGACCACTACATTTATAAGTGAAAAGCACCAGCACAGCAGAAAATACATTTCTGATCCAACCAGAATGAGCCATTGGTTGAATGTTCCTACACAGACCACTGTGACAGCTCTGCGCAGTATTCAGAATGACATTGACCCCAAACCAGTTCCAGTTTTTATGTTGTCAGGACTTAAGGAAATCGGATATCACACATAGTACCGGTATACATGCATGTACACTTGCAATGATATAACCTTATACATACCTGTACATGTAGCCTATATGTAAAATATGTATATTTGCTAAATCGTTACTTTTGTTATGTCCCCTTGGTTATAAAAATGACCCCATAAAAACCAAGGGGACAATATAATGGATTCAAAATCATACAATAAGGGTATATCCAGTCAACTCGTACCCTGAATAACTTGTACCTAAGTCATCTCAAACCCAAAAGGTCAAATTGTACCCAAATCTGAGAAGTCAACATTTGTAAACTCGTAGGCTACCCAAGAAAATAATCATGGAAACCAAGGCGTACCCAAATCGGAGAAGTCAACACGTAATATTGCAGCAGGTTAACTTCGTTTTTTTTCCTGAATTTTCTCGAGCACTTCATTTTATATCACATCTTTTCTTTGGCACATGTTGACTTCTCTAATTTGGGTACCACTTGACTTTTTGGGTACAAGATGTCTTGGATATATGAGTTGGTCAGGGTATGAGTTGACTGTAAATCCATTAGGGCAATATTAAAGTTCATCAGAGTAGTATGAAACAAGATATTCATTACCACTGTTTTAAGAGGAAATCAACATTTTTGTAAATAACAAATATGGGTTCAATATCACTACCTTAAAGTAAATGACGGATGATATACAATATATCACCACAGGTAAAATTTGGATAAATAGTGACAGTATATAAATCACCACAATAGTGAGTGATATCAATGGTGATAATCTTACATATTACCATTGCAGTAACAATCTACAGACAACAATGCTAAATACCACTGAAATAGTTAAATGAGAGGTGATACCCAGCTGTAAATAAAAACAATTGAATTGCCATTAATTAACGTCCCTATATTTAGAAATGTTTAGGTACAAATCATGTGTCAAATTGAGCATTTTGCCCGAATGGTGGTCGGAAAATTTTTTACTAGTTCTGCGGCGGTATTGGAACTAAGTTTCAAAGTAGTAAAAAAAAAAAAAAAAATTGTCACATTTTTCAGACAACAAAACTAAGTACCACTGAATACCTTAGTTTAAGTTGAGGAAAAATTTAAAGGGGTTGATGAGGTCATTCTGGTATTCAATGCACATACACTTATACGTACACTTTCATTTTAGTAACTTTATACAAAATTTTCTACTAGTCAAATTGAGCATTTCTATCTCAATGGTCAGTTGGGAACAAATTTTACTAGTTCTGCCACGGATTCACTAGTTTCAAAGTAGTATGACCAATTACCAAATTGTCACATTAAGGGGTTGATGAGGTCATTCTGGTATTCAATGCACATACACTTATACGTACACTTCCATTTTTCATGTTTATACAAATTTTCTACTAGTCGACTGGACTAGCTGAAGCACACCCTAGACTGGTCCGCTGCAAAAGTTACTAGTCACAGACTAACAGACTACTGCTAATTTCGAACCTTGGATACACTGTATTATCACCATAAATATAAATTGCAAATGTAGTGAAACTTGTATATAAAGACCTCCCTTAGGGACACAACAAAACCAGTTTTTGTAGGGAGGTGGTCTTTATAAAGAGGTTGATTTGTATTGGGGACAGCAGTGTTTATGACAAGGTGGTCACTGTACATAGCAAGTTTTACTGTATAGAGACAGTATACACTTATTTACTGGCTAATGAGGATATAAGTAACTAGTTTATTATCCAACAAGACACAAACTTTTCCCTATTGCAAAGTCGAGGCTTTTTGTAAAGAAATAAATGTGTTGAAAGGGACAATAAACTTGCTGTTGTCCAAATTGCCAGTAACTATCGGGTAAGCATTTATTATATTTACATATTCTTGCGGCAGGTCGGTGGTCTTTACCCAGGTAATCGGGGTTTCTTCTCCACCTATAAAAATTGGACGCCATCATATGACTGAAAGATTGTTGAGTATGGCGTAAAACAAAAAATCAAATCAAATCAAATATTTACATATACGGTAAATAACCGATTCTCAGTTGTCCAGCATTTTATTATAAATCAATCCCAGAGAGCAATTCCTGCCTCCTGGAGCAGTTGCTGATAAACAATCACTTGGACGTCTCCAATACTAGTCAATTAAAATGGTAAAATAATAGCATTCCGGAAAATCATTGATAAAAAATCCTCCAATGAGAACACAATTTTTGAAAATGTATTGGAAAATGTTCATGCCCAGTTGTTAGTTCTAGAAACTATTAACTAGTTGATTGTTCTTGAAACTATTAACTGAATAATAGTCCTTTTGCAGACAAAAAACAGTAAAACACTTAGTATTTACAAATTTTTGGCCCCTTGGCCTTTATCAAGTAGTGAAAGATGACATATTAGTAACATAGTATTAAGTCTGTACAATACACAGCTTCATGGCAAATGTTTCTAGATGTTAATCAATTTCTTAAAAATTACAGAGGACTGTAATAGCATAATAATTATATGAAATAAGAAGTACGAAGGACTGTTGTGTCACTAAATTTTTCAATTTTTGACAATAGCCAAGGTAGGAAGGGTTATATTTTGGTATATGATCTTTATTAAGTATTTTATATTATTCAGCATAGCCTTAATTATATTCTGTATCTGTTTTGATGCTTAAGCTAGCCACTCCACTTCTCTGGCTATATATCTTTCTAGATCTATCGCTTTTGTTCAGAGTTTGTAGTATTTGACTAGATCCTGTTATATATGTTCTTTCTATCTGGTAAAATATTATATATATTTTATAGTATCTTGATAGTGATTTTTTTTCTATGATATACAGGCTGGATATTTTGTAGCACATGATATGCAAATAATTATTTATTATATATAATTTCATTAAAGTTTACTGTTAGTTTAATAATCTATTAGCGAAATATCTGGTGAATGTATACTTATATATAGGTCTACTTGTGTACGCGGAAATATGCATGTGTCGTTAACGTTGTGATGTCATTCATTCCTTATGACGTAATTGATAAACATCTAGAAACATTTGCCATGAAGCTGTGTATTGTGCAGACATAATACTATGTAACTAATGTAGGGCCTTCATATTGTAGTCTTTCACTTGTTAAAGGCCAAGGGACCGAAAATTTGTGAATACTGAGTGTTTTTACAATTTTTTTGCATAACTATTCTTCCATTTGGAGGACATTGAATTCTGTTGTAGGAAATTTTGAAAAAAATAGTAAATTTATTCATCTATATAAAGAAAACACACACTGAGGTATAATAGCTACATGACATCACCGTATGTACAACAACAAAGTTCTTCATACTTTCTATTTACTGTAAATCAGGATTGATTTCTGAAAATTTCATTTACATATAATTCCATAACCTCTTATAAAAAATCAAATTCTCACTTAATTTTTCAACCTGATACTGAAGTGAAATTACTGAAACATGTGAAGGACACAATGTATAATGGCTTAATTAAAATTGGCGGCCTAGTTTACAATCGGCCACTTATGTTGCTTGTTTGGTTTGGCTTGATTTAATGAGCGGCATGACTACTTTAAAAAAAACTTTTGTTACTCGTCTTTCTGAGGCAGGGAGAGATGTCTATAGTGTGTGTTTGTATCCCTCATGACTGGTCAGGATTTCCATCATTGTTTAAGTGCCAAAACAATTGCAGGCTATGTACAGTTTAACGAAGGTAACCAAACTGCACATCATACACCATTTACCCTCCATCTAGGCATAGAGATGTGCAAGCAGCCTCTGAAAATCTGGGATTGAACCAGGGACATTCATGTTGACAATCTGATCCTCTAGCAACTGAGTTAGTCCGTCCCCATCCATGTTACCAATAGGTAAGCAAATACATGTATACTACTACAAACACTTAAAACAATATTTTGTGATGGGTGTAGGTTATCTCAGTCATTCTGATATTTCGCAACCATTATTTCACAAATGTTTTGTTAATGAAGAAAAATCAAAGGATGACGAAAGACAAAATGGGCATTCATAGTTGCAAAAATATAATCTTGCAAATAAACCAAGAAACAGTACTACAAAAGAGTAAAGTCTCAAAAAGATTTCCAGATTTACAATAAATAAAATCCACTTCATACTCCATGTTGTACTGTCCAGTGATGGAGTGTGTTAGACTTGCAAGCAGACAGTCTCAGGTTCCATTTTTAGGTACAAGGTTATATCCAAGACATTTTTTAAAATGGAAGTGACTGTTCCTTTGCCAAAAGCTGGAGATAGATATTGAAAGTCCCAGAATTTTTTTATGATAATTTTAACCCTCACCACATTGGCATCAGTCTATTGGACAGGTAAAATTTTATGTCTCTTTGCCTACAGTACATAATGTCTGTTTATGAGTGAAAAATTCTTGTCAGAAAATAAAACATCAAACAAACAAATACTAAACCAAGTTGTATAAACAAGATAAGTGTACTAGCTAAGTGATATATACAGTAGAACCGGTCTTGATAAGCCACTCTCATGGAAGACCATGCGTCTTCTGAAAAATAAAACATCTTTGGAGAAAACACCTGCATTGAGAGACCACATTTCAGTGGCAGATGGGTGGTCTCTCAAGAAAGGTTCCACTGTAGCAAGTATTACCCAAACCGTTGCCAGTTGATGTTTGATGGAATAATTCAATAAACGTCAAGTCTGTTAGGTGTAAAATAGGCAAGTCTGTCAAGTGTCTAACTTGAAAATGGAAAGTCTCGGGTTGTCGATTCCTGGGATCGGGTCATACCCAAGACTTAGAAAGGGGTGTAACTGTTCCTTAGGTAAGCACTCGATCGGAATAAATAGTGAAAGTCACAAGTCTTTAGACAAGATTTAAAACCAAGGTCCTGTATCGCAGCAGAATGGCATATAAAAGAACACTTACTTAATTGATGACAGCCCATTGCAAAGGTCAAAATTTGTGACACTTCACCTTACATTGTTGACATCCCCATATCAGTAGAAAAATTCTGGCAGGATGTAAAACAACAATGAAACAAAAATTTGTATACCACTTATTTATGTCTTACAAGGTATTTCAATTTTATTTAAATTAACATAGTGTTTCATTAAACATATGGCATCAATTATCTCATTTGTTGATTAAAGGCACACAAGCTGTCTAAATTTATTGTTTTATTGTATTAAAAGTTTTAAATATTTGACATTTTATACAAATAAAATGATTTTAAAAAAATCCTGGGTTGAAATACATATTATAAGTTTGTATTTCTGAAATGAAATATCGATTGTGAAATGAAATATCATATCAATTGTCGGTGTATTTCATTCATTCTAGGCAGTACATGCATATGTTGAAATTTTCTATGCAATGTATCTTTTTTTACCTTTATTTGGTCTCATTGCAATTTCAATAAGGTAGTGACTTCGCAAAATACCGTGCTTATTGCATGACATACGTGTAGGACTATGAGGGAACAACTTTTAACTCAGTGACCCCTCTAGCTGCATTTAAACTCACCCATTTCAAGGAATGGTAAACACCACTGTCAGAATTTGGAAGTGTATTGTTTGGGATTTAATACTGAAAAAATATCACCTGCAATATTAACTTTTTCACTCCAGAATTATGACAGTAGACCATGCTATCTGTTGATGTGGGCAAGTCTAAATTTAACCTCATGGGTTGATGAAATAAACCAATGTTCAGTGTCAAAGTAGCCATGGCAAATAAAGGATACCCCATGACAATAGCAAAAGGCTATAAAAAGTAAACAAAAATTTGGCACTTTGATGGTGATAACAGTATCTCCATATACATGATATAAGTGAAAACTCTGTAGCGGGAAGTAAAAACAAGATAACAATAAAAATCAAACAAGATTATAGAAAGAAATGAATTACTTATCATGTAGTTAAAATAAAATAGTGTCATATATACGACACAGTATATTAAATGTGTGACAGTATGCCATATGACAATTTAACAAATGTATGAAAATTTATGACAAAGTATGTCATGTGACACAATCTATCAAATGCAAGATATAGTATGCCATACATATGACAGTATATCAAATTTATGACATAGCATGGCATATGACAGTTTATCTAATGTTTGACATAGTATGGCGTATGACACAGTTTATCTAATGTTTGACATAGTATGGCGTATGACACAATTTATCTAATGTTTGACATAGTATGGCATATGACACAATTTATCTAATGTTTGACATAGTATGGCATATGACACAATTTATCTAATGTTTGACATAGTATGGCATATGACACGGTTTAACAAATATATGCCATAGAATGCCACACATTTGGTAGAATATCAAACATATGGTGTAATATGTTATAAATATGTGACAGTACATTGAATGTACACTGTATGTAATCTGACTTATTCATCAAATGTATGACATAGTATGTCATATTACACAGCATATAAAATGGATGACACAGTATGCAATATGACACAATTTATCAAATGTATGACATAGTATGCCATAAATATGACACAGTTTATTAAATTTATGATACAGTATGTCATATGACAATTTATCTAATGTTTGACATAGAATGTCATATGACACCATTTACAAATACATGTATATGACATAATTTGTCATACATATTATTCTTTATATATAAATATATGACAAACTAGTTCTATAATTCATTTTATTAGTTATACAATATGACTTCAAATTTAATTTTGAATTTGCCAGCAAAAAACTTCAGTTTCTGGTGTAAGTCCTAGTTATACTAAAATCCACCAGGCAGATTGAAGTCTCATGAAACTTTCCTGATTCAACATGTTTAAAATTTCAGTAATAAAACATAACAAAATCACTACTACACTGAAAAGTACTCATTCTTCTTTGTTATCACATCTCTGTATCCAGTGACGAATAAAATATTTTTCCCATGAAACTTGTCATAACTGAGTTGTGAGTAGAATCATTTGTATTTTAATCAAAAGGTTACCTGCCTCACCAAGTTATGTAAATCGGACAATATCGTGCAATGAAAACTTACACCAAAACAGTCAATGTTAAAGGAGTTGTTTTTTTTTGACAGATCACCAAGATCTTATGAACAATTATAAAAGAGTAACTTTAAAGTTTTTAATGAGAATTATTTCTCAATGGTAAGTGATAAAAAGCAAGAACTGTATTCCGGTTTCTGAACAAAAATTAACACAGCATTAAAAGTCAATATTTGTATATTGCAATATTTATATACATAGTTAAAAACCGAATTTATTAAATGGACAAATGCTTGTAGAGCCTTATCAAGATCATTTTACTGATAATATTATGACAACACTAAAAACCCTAAAAAAATCATTATTTCATATTTGATGTTCTGGCTGAACAAATTATTCATAAATTTAATATCCAAGTACATTGTTGTTTGTAAGTACTACAAATTATCATTATATTCACAACACTGGTTGGTGAAAAAACACCTTACCACTAAGACATCCAGAAACGAACATACAATGTCGCGGAGAAAATTTACAAGTTACGACAATATTACTGTGGGACAGACAGTTTCCCACTTCGTACAATCTCATTGGTCGCGTTGGAATCACATCGCACAACTCACTACAGTCTGGGTTGAATGCAAGCATTCGCACACCATATCCGAACGGTGAACATATAAGTCTACCATCGGAACTGAAACAAAGCTCTTTGATAAAACCACGTGCAACATTTGGTTCTTCTGTGAAATATAGGAGTCTGTCCTTTGTCTTGATATTTGGAGACACACTGCTATTATACGTACTGTTTCCTAGTCTCACTCTATGGTTGACATCAATGATACCCGTTAGAGCATCATATCGAACAACTAAAGCTACTAAATCTTGATAATTCTGTGTTCTTTCCATATTTCTCATTGATATCAAATCATCGATGTCTGATTCTACACTCTGTCT
This sequence comes from Atrina japonica, assembly GCA_030159075.1. Classification (NCBI taxonomy): domain Eukaryota; kingdom Metazoa; phylum Mollusca; class Bivalvia; order Pterioida; family Pinnidae; genus Atrina; species Atrina japonica. The sequence continues at coordinate 374,307 of BROG01000548.1, forward strand.
AACCGTAGGAGGTAGTAAATCTAAATCACTATCATCGCTACTATCCGACGACAAATCGTCATGAAGTAACGATTCTAACTCTTGTTCATTAGAGGGATTTATTGACCAGTGAGGTTCAGCTCTGTGATCTAAGAGAGTTCGAATGCCAGACCTTGATTCTGAACTGCTTTCAGCCTGTCTACCAGAGAAAGACTGACTTTCCGAATATTCAAGAGGAAAATCTAAACGTTGCACTCGTCGTCCTGAATGTGATGATGATTCTCCATTATTTGAAATATGAATTGTTAATGACGAGGAAAATCTACGACTTCCTGTTGGTTCATCATCACTTCCTGACGCAGAGTTAATTATAACAGAGGGAGCACTACTTGAATCAACAGAGGCACTGTCAACAGTGCTACTACTATTCCTATCACTGTGACCCTCCATGCTGAAAGTAGGAGGATTAATGACTATTGAGGGAGCATTCATTGTTCCAATGGGCATTTCTTCTGACACTGAGGGGTTTATGATGATTGAGGGTCTGAAATGTGCCCTTAGTGGTGTTCCTCCAACTGTTGAAGTATGAGGGGCACATGTAACAACAGCAGAGGGTGCTGTAGATGAGGAAGCAGGCGTGTTAGTTGAGGAAGATTGACAACATGATGTATGGGGCATCACAGAAAACCCCTCTGATTGTGTTGATTCATCACTTTTGCTGTCTGATGGCTCTTGAAGATCGTGAATACAAGTCCACTAAAAGATACAAAATTTAATGGTCAAAAAGAATCTGCGTAATTACAACACACAGCAATTTACAAAAGTAACAAGTATTCTGAGAGTATGGATAAATCAATATATATCCCCTAACTGTGACATCACCTTGAGAATATTAAAAAGTCAATATTGTCCCCTACCTGTGAAATCACTTTGAGAGTATTAAAAAGTCAATATTATCCCCTACCTGTGAAATCACTTTGAGAGTATTAAAAAGTCAATATTATCCCCTACCTGTGAAATCACTTTGAGAGTATTAAAAAGTCAATATTGTCCCCTACCTGTGAAATTACTTTGAAAATATTAAAAAGTCAATATTATCCCCTACCTGTGAAATCACTTTGAGAGTATTAAAAAGTCAATATTATCCCCTACCTGTGAAATCACTTTGAGAGTATTAAAAAGTCAATATTGTCCCCTACCTGTGAAATCACTTTGAGAGTATTGATGAATCAAAACATGTCCTCTACTGTGAAATCATTCTGTGGGTATTGATGAATCAATGCATCTGTCCCCTACCTGTGGAATTCTGAGAGTATTGATAAATCGATACATGTCCCCCCTCTATGAAACCACTCTTAGAGTATTGCTGAATCAATATATATACCCTACCTGTGAAATTCTGAGTGTACTGATAAATGAATACATGTCCCCTACTTGTGAAATTCTGAGAGTATTGATAAATCAATACATATCCCCTACTGTGAAATTCTGAGTTTACTGATAAATCAATACATTTCCCGTACCTATGAAACCACTCTGAGAGTACTGATGAATCAATACATGTTCACTACCTGTGAACCTCTCTAAAGTATTGATGAATCCATACATGTCACCTTCATATGAAACCACCATAAGATTACTGGTGATTCAATACATGTAACTTTTTTGTGTAGTATTCTGAGAATATTGACAGGTCTGTTAGTCAATACATTTCCCCTACCTTTCAAACTCTTTGACAAGGTCAATATATCAATACATGTCACCTTCATATGAAACCACTTTTAGAGTATTGATGAATCAATTTCCTACCTGCGAAACCATAATTAAATGAATGGTGATCACAAAATTTTAATCAATGCCTAAACAAGATGAACCAATGGATAGAAAAAAAATCAGGAAACTTTACCTCAGATTTTTTGTCTCTGCTGATATTTCTGGACAAGACACACCAGCCTTGTGGATGAATCTTTAAAAAAAAAAGAGAGAGAGAAATAATTATGATATAACTACAACATTATGGTTCACATCTCTACAAGTCATCATTTTGAACCAAGACATTGCCAAAAAATTGAGTGTGATTTGTTGTTTTACGAATGCAGGGAAAAAAATTCAACAGGATTCTATCCCATCCCACAGGTTAATTATGACATTAAAATTTCTGAACATTATCAGTATTGATGTTCACCAGGGAAAACTATCCAAAATAAATGATTTGAATATGTTTATGAAGGATGACTGGTCAGGCGTTAAGTTGAAGTGGTCCAGTCTGGAGGATATTTTCATGATCAACATGATACAGCGTAAGGCTTCTGACATACAGGTGATTCCTGATACCTCAAAGTCCACAGGACCACCGAAGTTTGAGGTTTCGAGAGTTCCGGAAATCAACATTCTGACCAATGTCAGTTTTTAATACTGTACAAAATAATGGAGTTTGTTTTCGTAATTAGCATGAATTTTGTCATAAACAATCCTCATACCTAGTTTTCAAACATAAACAACGTGTAAATACATTATCTTTATTATGTATCCGATTCGGATATAAACGGTCGTCGATATGTAAGGTATATAATGTTACTGTAGCCTACTGTACAGCTTGATCTAAAAGTTAAAAATATCACTTGGCTGTGACACTCTTCACTGTATTGTTCTGTGAAATCGTAGTCTATGACACGTCTTTATACAGTTATTACGTTTTCATTGATCTTAATTAATTAACAACCCTGTCAATCACTACTCGATTAGGCCAGGGCCTACTTGTCACCTGGTTATCAAAACACTTTTTGTTTATCTTCCAGATAAGGATACCGGTGTTGTTTTGGCTTACGGTATTGGCTTTTATGAATTCACCAATAACTACTCGAACATCGAAGTTTCAAAAGTCAAATTTAAAGGAATATACAAATCGGACTTCGAATTGACTTCAAAGTTTCAAAAACTTTGAGGTTTCGACGTTTGAGAAATTGAGTGTTAATTCACTTAAGTTATGAAGGAAAAAAATTGGGACCTGCATAAAAGTTCAAGGTTTCGAGAACATTCAAGCCATCGAGAGTTACCTGTAGCTTTGTAATTTTTCTACAATGTGTACAGACATTGTCATTAAGTCCCGTTTCTATAAAAATAACATTGATTTACCAATATTAAATTCCTATAGGCAAAAAGTGAAGAAAAAAATAAGAAGAACAGATTGAATACAAAAGTCTACAGAGAAATGGGACTAAAATGCATTAATGAAGTGAATTATATGAGCTACTTTGATACAATGTATTATAGGAGGAAGGTAATATACAGTGTCACATACTTAGGAGACCACCTCACATTCCGTTCCACAAATTTTCAGTCTCTAGACACATATCTAATAAAGAAAGAACCTCACTTACAGGACTACCTTGCTTATCAGATCACTTTGAGTCAGTCAGTTAGGTGGTCTCTCTTAAAAGCTAGGTTCTACTGGATACCAATATGAGAGTAAGGTAAGTCAATACCATCTCAGGGCTCTACATTAAGGATTTTTTTCACTTGTCCAATCGGACAAGTAATACACAAAAGTAACTTGTCAGAATCCCAAATCTACTCGTCCATAATTTACAAAGAAAAAATTCATAGGCGAGATAGGATAAAAATATATATTTTTAATAAAAAACAAGTAAAAAAAAATGGGAATATAAGATCGGTGTTACCAAAAACTAAACAAGACACAAAAGATATGTGTATTCACATACTGTACGATAATGTCCACTAGAACAATTACACTGCTAGTGTTAAAATAAACAAAACCTTGAAAGCTTGATCTTGAGCAGTTGACTGACTGCAGAATGTTTTTAAAATGCTCTCAGTTTAAACTTGTCCCTTATTATTTCTTTTGTTTGTTTGCAACTCAGTTTTCAGTATCATTTTTTTATGATAAACTGTCAAACCCATATTTACGCTAACAGAGCAAATCTGTAATCAAGTCAGTGTCACTGCAGTCATAAAAGCTATATATTTCTCATAGGTGACAAGCGTTTTACATCCGCACCTACTTTATTATGATTTCATCGGAAGTCAACATCTATCTATATTTATGCATAGGAAGATAAAACTACAACAACATTTATCTGAGTACTTCAATCTTCACTTTGAATTAGACATTAAGTAAGGTAGATACACATCAATTTGGCTGAGATTTGAAATCACAAATTATAAATATTGTTGATTGTTTTAACTTGTCCTCTCGGACAAGTGCTTAAGAAGATTTACTTGTCCGAGTCTTTTTTCACCTGGAATCGGACAAACATTAATGTCTAGCCCTGCATATATTCTTCCTGTGCAACATAGCAAGATGAAATTTCAAAACAAAAAATAATTCTGATAGTGCAATGAAGATACAAGAAGAATTTTATTTGTGACATGTCTTTGTTTTAATAAAACGAGAACCAAAATCATTAAACTCGGTGTATACATATTCTGGACGTTATTGTAATTTTTGACATTTTCATGAAAAAAATGAAAATCATTTAAGAAAATTTGAGGTATTAATGGAGTTATTATGGGGATTCCATTGGAATTGTTAAATTTACCTTGGTAAACGAATGATACAAAGGGTGTGCTCGATTCAGTGCGAGAGTACTGTTATGGCTCAGTCTCAGAACATGTTACAATCGAATGTAGCAGGGCAGGAAGTAGTTATTTCAAAATTGTAGATAAAAGGACTATATATGATAGAGATGCCTATATAGCCACCAATGAAATGAAAATTAAGTCTTTCTTGTAAAGTACATGGTTGTACACATTATGAAGTTTAAGATTAGCACTTTACATACACACTGAAAACAAAAGTTTACTTGTCAAGAAAGTGTCTTAAAATCGACATTAAATATGTATATTTTCAATATTTTATCTATTCCATTGTATTTTTGAGCCTTTGGGGGTAAAATGAAGTATGAGCACAGCCTTGGACAAGATATTCCACACTCTGTTGTATATGTTCATTAACTATTTTGTGTACAAAAGAAAATTTTGTCCAAAGCTGCGTTCAGTATAAACAAACTTTTCATATGAACAACACGTCCATGGATTACGTTGTTGCTAAGGAGATTCTACTTCCGGTTGTTTTGACGGTCTACAGGCGACGTTCATTTATTTTCATCGAGGACCATACATAACAGAAACAAACTATACTTGACAAACCAGGAAACCCCACTGCTGTTGCATAGGCTATAAATAACTACAGTGGGTAGTTTCTCCTCTTTTTATCGCTGGTTCCATATTACTACTGCAATCACTTCTTAATACCAACTGGAAAATACTGAGTACTGTAAGCAAAGCGCTAGGCTACAATGCTCAGTTTTTCTTTCATTGTTCGAATTCTCTGTCGATAGATCTGCTTGACAACTTTTCACTTAAGATAAGTAGAATCTATGGTAAACTTACTTTCTTGAGAGATCGAATAGGCCTAACTGAATACGCATTGCCAACTGGTAACCCGTATACTACCGTTGACCCTTGGATCAGTGTTTTTTATCCATCGTAGATCTATAATATGATGAATTGACTACTACATGTAGGTCCGTTTACAGTTAGCCTGACCTGGTTGCTTGGCCCTTATGCATTTCTTTATCCAAGCGCCGAACACAGGCCTACTGCACAGAATCTATTTTTAGGATGTTAACTCTGAACTTATGAGCATCACCGACACTTTTATCAAGTGTATACGTTGAATTTATAAATCTATAGTACATTTTTTAGTTTTCCAAAGTAAGCCCTATGAGTACAAAATTTAAGGATTTACAACTAGCGACTGCATTCTCTTATTGGGTCTTAAATCGGACCAATTTTGCATATATGTTATTTTGGCGTAATGGTTAGCACATCAGATTGTGAACTCAAGGGTCCGGGGTTCGAATCTGCCGATGGTACTCTTTTTTTCTTTTTACACTATATTTTTAAAGGAATACATTTTATATATACATATATTTTTCACCAGATAAAATTTTCTAAAAATAATTTTTCACCAGACTTAACACAAAAGTTCATTAAGTCACTGGAGTTCCATTGACTTAACATGACCTTGGAATGACCTTCGGGGTCAAGAGAGCAAGTCAAACTACTTAGATTTCAACTTTAGATGATATGTAGATCCTGTTATGAAAATATGACCATCCACCATTTGGGGGACGTTTTGGACCCTTATCATATATAGTCCTTTACATAATTCACGTAAGTTTATGGCTAAATTGCTTGCCCAAGACAGTGTTTCAGACCATTTGATTGGTGTTCCACTTGTCTGGATTGTCCTGGACAATGACACGAACATGCTCAGTAGAGCATCACCAAGTGAATATGAATACGCATTAAGAGAGTTTATTTATAAACATTACTACACGAAATGTGGCTTTAATGGAAAAAGGTATTTTTATGTAATTGCTTTACCAGTATTTCAGATTTATGTGCCAATTTAAGTTTCATATGTTTCAGGTAGGTTAATTTTAAAAGACACAGATCCATATAATCAAATTACAGAAAAGGTAAATGTTGAGCCCTCAATATGGAAAATAAGACCACCTGTAGTGATGCTATGTCACTGGCATTGTCCCCAGACGGCCAATCTTTTATCAGCTCAACTCTGTTTCTCTTATGTTTACTCGTCAATGAGGTTGCGGTCCATGAGGAAGGGGATCCATAAGGTGGAAATCCTTTGAGGTCTTCTGCCAAGGTCAAGAGATCAAGGTCGTGTATAACGATAATGTACCCATTCTGTGTAGATATGACAAGCTTTGAGGCATCTGGAGAAAGTTTAGACCTCATCAATAGCTTATAGGTAAAAACTTTATTTCCTTTGGTCTCTGTTTCTGAGTAACTGTGGATGAAAATTAAGTAGATAAACATGGTACAATATATAAAATTCAGGCGTTTTTCAATACTCTCCATAGGGCCGAAATTCAATGCAAAATACAAGTTTTTTCCCCAATTTGATGTAAAAAAAATTCCCCATAATTTGGTTTATCAACCGTAACTGTACTGAAAAATGAATTAATCTAAGGTGAAAGGCATTTAAAAAGAGATTCCACTACATGCTGATTAATATTTGTGCCAAGTTTCTTCCCGAAATTTGACATGATAAAAATTCCAAGTTGTTTCACAAATGGCATTATACCAAAATTGACCTGCAAAAGTGCAAATACATTACAAATCAAACTGGAAAATTGGAATAGTATAGTACATTGTAGTAAAATCCATATAACTTGGTTGGGTGGAGACTCATGAACTAGTTCTTGGCCTGTAAAATGCATATAACTTAGTTGGGTGGAGACTCATAGGCTAGTTTCTGGCCTGTAAAATCCATATAACTTGGTTGGGTGGAGACTCATAGGCTAGTTTTTGGCCTGTAAAATCCATATAACTTGGTTGGGTGGAGACTCATGGACTAGTTCTTGGCCTGTAAAATCCATATAACTTGGTTGGGTGGAGACTCATGGACTAGTTCTTGGCCTGTAAAATCCATATAACTTGGTTGGGTGGAGACTCATGGTCTAGTTCTTGGCCTGTAAAATGCATATAACTTGGTTGGGTGGAGACTCATAGGCTAGTTTCTGGCCTGTAAAATCCATATAACTTGGTTGGGTGGAGACTCATAGGCTAGTTTTTGGCCTGTAAAATTCATATAACTTGGTTGGGTGGAGACTCATGGACTAGTTCTTGGCCTGTAAAATCCATATAACTTGGTTGGGTGGAGACTCATGGACTAGTTCTTGGCCTGTAAAATCCATATAACTTGGTTGGGTGGAGACTCATGAACTAGTTCTTGGCCTGTAAAATTCAAATAACTTGGTTGGGTGGAGACTCATGAACTAGTTCTTGGTCTGTATAAGTTTAAATTATAGGTAATAAAGCATAACGGCATTAAAATTACACTGGCAAGCGTATAATCACACATCACAGCATCATATGCATATTTTCTGAAATCTGGGTCCAAAGTCACCAAGTTTACTTTGGGTTTTTACTTTTAATTTTCATCTGTTCCACTTAAAAGTTTGAGAAATGATCAGATCTTTTCCAGATTTATCAGTAAGAATTTGTAACCTGAACTTACCTGTTAATATCCCAGGTAAAAATATTGCCATCGAACCCTGAGGTAACGAGAAGTCCATTATTGTTATCATATTCTATATTTTTTACCCAATTAGTATGACCATGCAGATCACGAAGTTTGTTCTTCATAAAACGTACATCCCACAGTGCAACAGTTGTGTCATCTGAGCATGTAGCAAAAAGCCTTGAATCCAGGAATCTGAAAGTGATCATTTTCAGATAAATAAGGAAAATCTTTTTCTCCAGCTTATTTGTATTTTTTTTTGTTTATCTTGCTTATTTGTATTTTCTTTTTGTTTATCTAATATTTACATTTAAAACTACATTGTACACGTATGTGAAAGACACTTCAAATTACAGTGCAATTCTCCTCTTCTTGACCTTGAAATCAATACCATATACATGTATATATACATGTATGTTACATTAACTTTGGTGTGCTAACAGTACAATTCTCCTCCTTGAAATGAAATCAATATACATACATGTATATATACATGTATGTTACATTAACTTTGGTGTGCTAACAGTACAATTCTCCTCTTCTTGACCTTGAAATCAATACCATATACATGTATATATACATGTATGTTACATTAACTTTGGTGTGCTAACAGTACAATTCTCCTCTTCTTGACCTTGAAATCAATACCATATACATATATATATATACATGTATGTGCTTTGGTGTGCTAACAGTACAATTCTCCTCTTCTTGACCTTGAAATCAATACCATATACATATATATATATATACATGTATGTTACATTAACTTTGGTGTGCTAACAGTACAATTCTCCTCTTCTTGACCTTGAAATGACCATATACATGTATATATACATGTATGTTACATTAACTTTGGTGTGCTAACAGTACAATTCTCCTCTTCTTGACCTTGAAATCAATACCATATACATATATATATATACATGTATGTTACATTAACTTTGGTGTGCTAACAGTACAATTCTCCTCTTCTTGACCTTGAAATCAATACCATATACATATATATATATACATGTATGTTACATTAACTTTGGTGTGCTATCTCCTCTTCTTGACCTTGAAATCAATACCATATACATATATATATATATATATATATATACATGTATGTTACATTAACTTTGGTGTGCTAACTTACATGTACACGTACCTTTCATGGTTCACATTTTATCTATCTTTGATCATAATATGAAATAAGACAATTCCATCGGGAGTCCATCCAGACTTACAACCCCTGTCCCACAAAATGATGTCACATTTAAATTGTGAAGTCACCTATTTAGAACATTAGCACTTCCAGCAAAACTTTGACTGTAAAATAGTCTCTAAAATGTTTGATTTGAATATGTTTTTGTGAAGACTGACAAGTGAAGCTTCAATTTGAAGTGGTTCAGTCTGGAGAATTTATTTTAGGCTCTACAATGTAAAGCTTCTGACACAGGTCTGTCACTTTTATATGTTGTGTACACATGTCATGACTTATCTATAAGTATGCTTTGATACAGCTGAACCTGTCCGGAGAGACCACCCAATCAACAGCCACTGAAATGTGGTCTCAAGACAGGTGGTCTCTAAAAAGAGGTTTTATTTCAAGGATTGCCTAACCAAGTGGTTTTCAATATGTGGTTTTAGAAGACAAGAGGTATTTCAAAACAGAGGTCATTCAAGACAGGTTCCATTGTACATTTCTTTCAATAAAAGCCGACAGATTCTGCATGTTCACTTATATCATAGATGTCTCTTGTTGGCTCTGGTTTTGGCATAAATGGTCCTTGCTATCGTAGGAAAACCTCAAACCAAAGTATCCAGAGAAAAACCAAGTGTCCAACTTGGCAACTGCCATACAATGATACATGTACCATCTCACATACTCCCCTGTCCAATAAAAGGATTGAACCTGAGTAACATTGGTGATAAGTGAGTGTGTTAACCACTGGGCTATCTGGACAACCCAAAAGATTTATGGTAAAGTCACAAGAGGTTAGGTTTTGATTCCTGATATACGGTCATAACGACACATGAGACAATACAAATGAAAATGACTGTTCTTCACCAAGCATTCGGCATCAGTGGTAGAAACAGGTCTTTCAGATCATTTGACCTAAAGTTAAGATTCTGTACCACAGCAGGTACGAAATACTAAAGAACCCATCATAGCATAATATCATACTACAGATAAAAATTTGTGCCATTCAGCTATAGCTGGTGAAAATTCCTTAGGGGGACAAACATTAACCCATTGACACATAAAGACATATTTAGACTGGTCTAATGTTTTTAAGGGTTTGATGAGTTAATAAGACAACAAAGCCTCCCTCACTTACCTTACACAATTCACACAAGACAACAAAGCCTCCCTCACTTACCTTACACAATTCACACAAGACAACAAAGCCTCCCTCACTTACCTTACACAATTCACACAAGACAACAAAGCCTCCCTCACTTACCTTACACAATTCACACAAGACAACAAAGCCTCCCTCACTTACCTTACACAATTCACACAAGACAACAAAGCCTCCCTCACTTACCTTACACAATTCACACAATCTGTATGGGCTTTTCCTCGTTCTCCGATCAATTTTCCATTAAATGGGTCAAACAGTAGAACACTTTGTCCTTCACATGCTGTGGCCAACAATGACCTACAAACACAATTGTTAAAGGTTTCATTTCACAACACACAAATATCATAAAACTACAATGTATGTACCAGACAAAATACAAAAACTTGTAACTATTTTGGACTGGTATTATACATGTATGACAGTCTAAAACATTTTCAAATACCAGTAAATGGTGGTAACAAATTTTCAATATCACAGTAGAAAATCTGGTTACATGTACATACATGTAACATTATATCTGACGAAAGACTTAGTGCTAGAATAAAAAATGAACTAGGTAGTATAGTACTCTCAACAAATATTCCCCAATGCATCAAATTGATAAGAAATTACGGAACCGGCATATACCTCCACAAACAAATTAATATACATTATATATCTGTATATGTATACTCATGTGTTTTATTTACCCTTTAAATTTTGTATCATTATAAACAATAAAACTTTAAAGCAATATGAGTTGTTGTAGGTGAAAAAATTTTACATGCCCATTTTATGTACATGTAATATTTCATCTCATATAGATTCCAAAAATACAATCTGGAGGTCAGAATAACAAATGCATGTGTAAAATTGCAATAATCTTGCCAAACGTAACCTGAAATATCAGTTATTGTTTGTCCGCCATTACTTTGAGCATTGCAAATTAACTTTCGGTAAAATTTTACGAAGATTACTAAGTGTCCAATATACACATACTATTTGCAGTTAATTTACATTCTATTCTTATTACCTTTTGTGTTTATTTTTGTACATTATCATTTCATACGTAAATTAGGCAAAGTTGGTCTTTTTCGTATTTTCAAAACATTCGTTTCTGAAATTGTCCACGTGCTGGGTATATCGGGTGATCTAGACCTATTTCAAACTCATCCCATCCCATTCTCAGCTTTATCATTCTTGACACATACATGTTTATTATACCTCTAATATATATCTTCACTTCTGATTAGTCAAAACCATATCACGTGATCAAAAAAATTTATTCATGTCACCCTGAAACATTTATGTCACCCTCTATGGCGATTTATGTCACCCTCTCGTGCACAGAAATGGACTAGTAGACTATGTGGTAATTAAGTGTAATATCTAGCACATAAAATGTCCATTTCATAACGCATAAATTACACGATGCAGACTGGAATGGAGTGAAACAACAGCCGAAATTAATGATTTGACAGCATTGATAAATCGTTGTCAAATATATTTGCTGGAGTCAACCTTGATGGAGGCTTAAGATTAAAAAACGACACAAAGAACGATAAAACATATTGATAGTGTTGAGTATTGAAGGTGCTGTGTCACATGTGTTACAACTGTTATGAACTTATGTAGGTCAGTTTGTTAGTTAAGTTTTATTGCCTTTCGATATAATAAAACAATTATTGCCCTTGTTTTTGGATGACATGAATACTTTTCCACACTGGAGATGTTATGTCACCTGAGGGCAGAGCCCACGGGTGACATAACGCCTCTTGGGTGGACAAATATTCATGTCAACCAAAAACAAGGGCAATAATTGTATAATAATCATTAACTACCTACTCAATCGGACATGGCGGCATGATTGTAAAATGTGTGGAACGCATACTTTCAGTTATATTGTTTTGATTTTATCAATATCAGCATTCAGGATAACATTAAAGATCCGAAAAATTTCTTTTAGTGACCTGACATATATTCATCCGATTTTCTTCCGGTATTTAAAATAGCATTAAAAACCATATATTTTACATAATACATGCACTTTCCAATAAAAATCATGTTCTGTATTTTAAAAGTAAATATAAAACAAATGAAAATTGACTGACTTAAACATAGTCCGAGTGCGTAAAGGACCGAAATCCCATGACCGAATTATGAAGTACATGTACATTTGATGGCGAAAGTTTATCTGAAAGATCATGGTGTATGGAAATATATCTGGATTTTTTTAAGGAAAACTTAAATTCTAATAAAACAAATAACTTTGAAACGAAGATCTTTTACAATGTTTCACATGTTTGATAATATATTTGAGCACACACTTTATCATATACTCATCTATATACCAAGAGACAAAAATTGCTTTAACAATAACATATGAAGTCAAGACACGTCCTTAGAATTATAGTGAAAAATCTACCCAAATAGATAACATACAGACAATTTAATATGTATCTGTTGATTTTGGTCAAGTTAGGAATTTATGAAACCACCATGGTCAGAAAAATTGTTTTATTTCATTCACAACTTTTAAATATTTAAACAAGAGTTATCAGAAGAAGCAAAGCTTGCGGAAATGGGTGTAAATTTATTTTCAAAATAGGTATTTGACCCACAGCTGTCAGGTGTTATGGTCAAAGGACCAGTAAATACCGATATTTTTATTCTTTCAGCTCAGGATAAAAATTTTGAAAAGTTGGTCTAAGTCCAAGGTCACTAGATCAAAAGTTAAGATAACAAATGAAAGCACTGGTTATAAGAAATATCAATGGCCTATCCCTCATGCTTTCAAAGCTATAGCCAAGGTTAACATTTTTTTGTAAAGTACAAGTCCAAGGTCAATGTCACTAGGCAGGTCTTTTTCGTCAATTTTAGGAAAATGCAATTGGCAACACAACTTGGAATTTTAACATGAATTGGTGTCATATTGGGAAAAATTGTGTGCACACATGGAAATCTAAATGCAATATTTAAATGCATTTTCCCTTACATTGTTATTTATTTTTTCATTATGGGCATGTGCTCAACATCAAATTGGGAATTTTTTCATCAAATTGGAAAAAAATACATGCATGTTGCATTAAGAATGGGGCCGAATTTCGACCCTGTGGATACTAAAGAAAAAGCCCTGCTAGATCAAATGTCAAGGTTCCAAATGAAAGCACTGGTCATAAGAAATGTATGCGCGAATTATCAAAATGATATAGCCAAGGTTAAAGTTTTTTAATAACAGGTCAAAGTTCAAGGTCAAAGTCACTACATGTAGATATAGGTCAAAAGTCAAGGTATTAAATTAAAGCTCTGGACATAAGAAATCTACATATATATATATATATGTGAAATTCTAAAGCACTGTCCCTTGCAGTAAAAAAAGATACAGGCCAGATTAAAGTTTTGTCTACAGACACTGACGACAGCAATGAAGATGACAACAACAACACTGGGGGTATGGAATTAGCTCTCCAGACTTTTGTCCTTGCAAGCAAGAAAGGGATTAAATAAATGCCTTCCAAGTGACCCATTTCTACAAGCCTATATAGCTAGTCATTGCAGTCAAACAACATATCAATTTTACAATTCAGCTAGCAAATTACCCTGCTAACTATGAGTACATGTAGGCATTGAATCCAGAAGGACCTTGGATAAATAACCTATAAAAAAGCAATATAATGCACCTGCATTTTGAACTTTTGAAATGAACTCTTTCCTGATAAAACCCCACAGAACTTGTTGTGTATCTTTCTGTAATACATCCACAATTGACCCTTGATCTCATATCATGAGACTACTGTACATGTAGTGATGAGGTACATGTACTTCAAGAAAGAAGACCAGGGTCACACTTAAATATCAATAAATTTATATCACTTTTTACAGTTAAAATATAAAGGGGCCCAGTATTATCCCCAGTGTTGCTACCACTACCAGATACAATGTAGGTGCTAGACCCTTTCCATCCAAATATAGAATTTATTTACTTTGTTTTGTCCAATTTGCAATAATCACTTTTTGTACATTGTACCCTGCTTACTTTAGAATGTTATAATGTTATAATTAACACTTAAACATAAATGATAAATAGACAACAAAAGGCCAGATGGGCCTTGACGGTCACTTGAGCAGAACACATAATTATCTCCCATCAGCACTAACATGACAATAACTGCCCTGTTGAATTTTTTGTAGATCTTTGCATGCTGAACATTTTTGCTTCTTTCACTTTTACTCTAGCTATTATGTGTTTCAAGATAATGTCAAAAAACATGAAAAATACACTTAAAAGAGGAAGTAACTCCCATAAGGGATGACCTGACAATTTCGGCCCTATTGATGATTTTGTAGATCTTTGCATGCTGAATATTTTTGTTCCTTTCACTTTTACTCCAGCTATTATACTTTTCAAGATAATGTCAAAATAACATCCAAAAACACGAAATATACACTTAAAAGGGGAAATAACTCCCATAAGTGGTAATCTCACAATTTCAGGCATATTGACATTTTTATAGATCTTCATTTGCTGATCTGAAAACATGAAAAATCCACTTAAAAGGGGAATAACTCACATATGGGTTGACCCTACAAATTCCATCAAAATAAACTTTTTTGCAAGTTGCTCTTTTTAAGGTTAATTTTTTTTCTTGCTTTAATAATTTTGGAAATACATGTATTAAATATAAAGAACTGCTGACTTTTTTGTTTTATTTTTAGCCATGAAAGCCATGGTTGGTCCTAGCCCCTTTTCATCCACAAACTTTATGCAGCTTTACATTGCTATATTTTCTGTCAAGTTTGGTTCAAACTGACCCAATGGTTCTGGATAAGTAGTCAAAAATGTTGAAAATTTTACACAAAAAAATAACATATTTTCCATTTAATTAGGTGTCTGTGACCTTGAAATTTTGTCAAAATGATCCTTAGATAATTCCTAACAACTTTCTCATATATCTTTGTATACAAAATGTTGATCAGTTTTGAGTTATTAAACAATTTGTTATACAAATGGACCCTGCATGACTGAAGCGCCCCCTAGTGGCTTGTTTATCAACAGACTTAATTTTTATTCACAATTTTGTAGATATTGACTTAACAATTACATTGTATGCATACAAAATTTGAAAGTCATCTGATCATTGGTTCATGAGAAGAAGATTTTTAAAGATGATCATGTACCAAGTTTTGGTCCTTTTTGGCCTCTTTTGGGGCCCTATGGGTGCTATCCCCTTTTCACTTGCAAATTTTTTGCAGCTCTACATAGGGATGATACATGCTAAGTTTGGTTAAAATTGGTCCCCTGGTTCTTGAGAAGAAGTCGAAAATGTGTAAATGTTAACGACTGACAACCAATGACGGACGACGACAGACGATCGCAATAGGTCACCCTGAGTCATTGGTTCAGGTGACCTAAAAGTGACGCATTCTGTTGGTTTCAAATATGTATATTTACTTAGATTTAGTCAAAGAATGATAAGGCTGGGTAGCCCTGCTTAAGTCTTGCTATACAAATATAATTAGAGAATAGAAAACAGTGTTACAACAGTAGGTCTACAATTGATATCATTTGACTGTATCAATTAACTTTTTCTTCTTTCAAATTGATTAGGTGGACCAGAAATTTTAACATTCTCAATCTCACCCTGTCAGTCTAGCCACACCAAAAATGTTAAAATTATACAATCAGTCACTATGACAACAGGACAACTAAACCATTTTCTAAAGTTGTTCTATTCTGTTCAGTTTTCTTGACCATATTTCAGGTCATATGATATACATGAGATGATTGGCTTACAGTAACTGGAATCCTGAACTTCCACTCTGGAAGTGATCAAGACCACATTTTCTCTGAAGCTGCATACTAATGTAACAGAGACAAATACATTTACCTCCTCAGCATGGAATCAAACCTAGGAGTCCTAGGTTCGATTAAATGGTGTCCCTACTAACTTAAGGTAGTGGGGATTCCCCTTTAGCTTGATCAGTAGAGCATCCGACTCAAAATTCAGGTGTCTTAACTAACACTGTCACATTATTACTACATACCAAATGGAACAATTTGAAAAAAAAAGTATATATTGTATTTTATGGGAAATATTAAATATCATCCCAAGTTCAATGAAAATGGTATATGATCCATCAAGACCAGCAACATGTTTGAAATCATATTATCAAAACATTTATGTCCACAAATTTCTAACCCAAATTTCACTAAGGTCACTTCATAAACAAAGATTCATTTCTCAAAAGATGAAGAGAATCAGAAACAGAACTAGGCCAAATTTTCTGCCCCGATTTTAATGAAGTTAATGAATTGCATGACTCTTTTGACATGCTAGACACAGACACATTTCACATAATAAACACAACTATTTCAAAGGGTGTACTGTTGTCTGTGTAAAATAATGTATTTGCAAAACACATTAATTTGGCAAATTGTAACCTTTTAGTTTTAACACTTTTATCAGTAATATGATACATTGTATATGCTTCATTTGAATGACCAAAACAGACTTAAATTGTCTAAACAGACCGAAACACACTTACATTAGTAGACCAAGATACAAATGTCGTAATATATGTTGTCGAATATTTTAAAAGTGTAATTTTTAACCTGCTTTATGAGTATCTATGGATTAATTCTGAATAAATTTCCAAAACAAGAGTCAAGACCGAAACACACTACAGTTACTGAAACAGACAAAAACAATACTGAAAAACACCACAAAGGCACATTGATGACCAGAGCAGGATACAGAATGTCTAAATAATTATTTAAAATGTATTTTGTAACATGACATATGTAAAATTATTGATTAAATTTAACGAATAAATCCTTGAAATATGACCGAAACACACTACAATTACCAAAACAGGTTGGTCTTGTTTCGGTAATTGCATCTAGTCTGTTTCGGTGTTATTTGGGAAATTTATTAAGAATTAAGCCATAATTATACTTAAATTATGTTACAAAATACATTTTAAATGTATATACTACAACATTTGTTTCTTGCTTCAGTAATTGTAGTCTGTTTTGGTAAATCCCCACTTTATATATTTTTAAAATCATAATTACCCATCGGGTGAAAAATCAAAGTTAAATATGCCTCCATGATGAGTGGAATCGACAGTTTTCTTGGGGTCCCATCTATGAACTGCGTGTAATGATGAATATATACTTCCTTTGAAACGCCGAGACTCATTTATGGAGATTTGTTGACCAATTTCTCGTTTTTTCAACCATAGCCATGGCATATATTTGGAGTCTTTGGATGTATACGTCATCGTCTTCTCGTTACATATCTGATTTAATGGTTTGCAATTTTGAAATCAAAACAGAGAACTAATACAGTGGAGAACACAGGCAATAGAAATTTCATCAAAATAATATGTTTTACGTTTCCTCCTTCGCTAGAGGCTAAAGCAGAAAATAAAATCTTAGTTATCCTCCTCATTAACAAAAGAGTTCTAACAAGGGAGACAATTCATCCTCGTAAGAAATAATAATTATATAGATGTCATCTCAACGATATAAAGCCTAACTGCTAACTGCATACACTTGCCAAACGTTTATCGACAATAACATTTATATATATATATATATATATATATATATATATATATATATATATATAATATATATATATATATATATATATATATATATATATATATATATCATATAAAAGCACATTTAAATATATATAGGTGAATTTTCATCGCAAAAATGAAATTTTCTGTTTACAAATTGATGAATATTTAAATTTCTTATTCAGAAAATAAAAAATATATAATGAAACAGTATGCAATCTTTGTTTAACGGTGGAAATTCTATTGAAAAAAAACGATAAGAAATGACAATATTTTTTGAAAAACTGTGGTTTTATATGAAGTGTATAGTGAAAAATGGTGTCTATAAACTTTTGGCAAGTGGCTGTAAACCCCTAACTCTTTGGAAAAGGTCTTACCAGAGACATAACTCTAGGGTATAATGAAGACATACTAATGAATATCTGAAACTCCAAGTCCATTAGAATACGACAAATTGGACATTAAAACTGTCTCAATAGTTGCGAATCCCATACGGGTGGGACCAGGTGTCCGGTAGGCGTCATCTCCCCTTTTAGCATGCCACATCCGTCGCAAATGTTCCATGGAAACCTTTCGAGTTCGGAGTACCATAGGTCATAATTATATATCTTGTCTTATGTACTCTAATATTCGGTGTCTATATACAGACTTGCAGGATTTTAAATCTTCCATTGGAGTACACCTAATCTGTGTCAAAATTCCTTTCCAAGAGAGAGACAGGGGGACGTTTTAACTCCCGCTTACAAAGTAATTAAAACGAGTGAAACCTCCAGGTGCATCTGATTTTTTTTTATTAAATAACTAGAAATAACATGTTAAATATTAGTTAATATATGCACATAATTACATATATGTAACAATATAATGAGATAATAATTTGAAGGCAATAAACAGATACACAGCATAAACAAGTAACACAACAATATAACCACAGGCATATATAACATCTGTTGTATGTGTGTCCGATCTATTCAGATGAAAATGCCAATGTGTCATATTGTGACGATTATTCAATAAATCAATGGATTTGACCATATGGGTTATTTTAATATCCAGAAGTAAGAATGTTGCTTCTAATATTATTAGTTGTTGTTCATCCCTTGAGCTTCTTGATTCTTCAAAACAACAACAATGGATATCTGAAGCGGGTCTACTTTGGTATAACATACGGCCTACGTGTGAGCACTTTTAAATGTCTATTTCATCCCACGTGTCAATTTCCCTTCACGAGATCCAATGGCAATCGCTTTAGCGTCGATATAAAGCAAACATCACAATTTTACTGGTTCAAAAGCCACGATTATTCCACGGTTTGTTTGATAAGTTAGACCATATATCGCCGACGATTAATCGATTCTGAAAGAATCAAACTGTCATTTAAAGCTGTAACTTCAAATATAAAGAAAAACTCATTAACCCTTAATTAAAACTGCAAGTATGGTGAAACACGTCATCTGATTTTGGTGATGTCATAGCGGACAAGTGTGACATTGTTTCACAATTAAACTTTTTTATGGCATTTGGCGAACGGTCTTTACTAACTAATCTTCTATTAACACGGACGATCACAAGTTGTCAATTTTTTAAATATATAATATTGTTGATTCAATAATCCCTATTCTGGCTATTCAACACTTAATCTAACAACGTAACACCAGTCTGACGATTCAACTCCAGTTTAATTTTGGCGATTCAGTAGTCTTGTAATTTTGGCAGTTCAGTTGGACATTAACAGATTCGACATTCATACATATTTACAGATTTTTTTAAAATTGTTCAATTGACTTCCACAATTTTACGATCTTTTGGTGGACGATTCAATGGCTGTGTAACATTTTCTTGGCGATAGATCCGCAGCCATCTCGCGATTATTTCACACTTGACTTGGTTGGTTTATCTTTGAACTGAATATATCACTTATGAACATTACAATACAGGTAACTAATTTTCTTCCGCTAAATCCAGACTTACTGCTCTCAAATTCGCAATTTTCTCGGCTTTTAAAAATACATATTCATAGTATGCAAATATTGTTCCTTTTAGAAGCATCACTCTTGGCCGCAAACTATGTATAAAATTATTTTGTCCCTTCTCCTGAGCGAATTTGTATCTCGATTTCAATTGCGAAAGTGTTCTCTTCAAAACAGATAATTGTTCCTTAGCTTTGAAAAACTTAATTTCCTCTTCCATTATTTTCATTAACAGATAATCCATTTCCATCTTTCTTGACCAGTCTGCAGAGGTCTCAGTGCTTTGCTCATTCGTCATATTTATGCTTTTTTAAATAAACAAGATAGCCACTATTTTTTTATAAAAAAAATGTTGTCTATTTCGACACCAAATAGCACTTTTACTGCGTCAATCTGTGCAATATCTCTCGCAACCCAACAGCAAACATGTCGAGTCTCGTTATTACGTTCCATATACCTACGTTTATATACTTGGGGCACCTGTCGTTTCTTGCAAGGATTCGTATAATTGCTATCACTCCTCAGTTGTAATCGGAATCGGCTTAATCTTACCTAATTATGGTGTAATAGATTATTTGATAGATAAGGGCCTAGACAAAAGAAGATATAGCCAATCTGTAATGCGTCTGTTGATCTCTACTCGTCTAAGTACTTCATGATGATAACAGTAATTTAATAATAATAGACCCTATAAATTTAAAAATTAAATAAGAATAAAATACAATTTCTTCATTGATATTCGGCTTTAAAACGTTTCTAATATAGATATGCATTGTAGTTATATATAAAATTTCTAGAAATAGATAAATAGATGGATGGATGGATGGATAGATGTTATAGCTTTATAGATAGATAGATAGATAGATAGATAGATAGAAAGATAGATAGATAGATGAAGCCAACATCTACTCCTCTCTCATGATAATTAAACATTCGATTGAAGTAATTAATATTTTGATATATACAAATGTTATTATTTATCTTTCTATTTGATTCATAAATTACAGTTGAGAGAGAGAGAGAGAGAGAGAGAGAGAGAGAGAGAGAGAGAGAGGGAGAGGGAGAGAGAGAGAGTATTCTTATTCTTCAGTACTTGATGAGGGAATACATGGTATACACTGATTTTTTTTCCGTTTTGTAAATAACCATAAAAATAAAGACTTAAAAAATGTTTCCCTCGCCCGAAGTCACCAAATTTACCCAATACTCAAGCGCAACCTTTTTTCCATTATTTTGACTAAAACTGTTTATAAAACTTTTGGATTTTAGTGATTACGAAACATATTATTATTTTAAATCATTTACATATACATTTTTGTGTCACATGGTTTTCCTGTAAAAAAAAAAAAGAATAAATACGTCGAGTACGCTACTCTAGAACTGAGTACGTACTCAAACATTTTTTTAAATCTTTCTAAAGTTTATTTCAAATGATCAATAATTTTTATCATTACTTACAATTGTATGCCATCAATATACAAACATGTCCAATTACAGAATGAAGTATGCATGTTTTTACTTTATAATCGTGAAAAGTACTAAGTAAATTTGGTGACTTCGGGACCCTCACTTAATTTGCAAATTCATAACTTTATTATTGTATTTATAATATTTATCAGATAAAGAAAATGTGCCCTTAGAATGCAACATTCATGTGAATGCGTTTATATGAAATATTTTATTATAATATGGGAATTCTTGAAATTTCAAATGAAGTAATCAATTAATGATATATCATTTTAAAATATCAATTCGCGATAATTTCCAATTTATTTTTATTCAATCAGATGTTAGCTTTATATATCGCTGATTCAATAAGTTGGACAAAGTATCTATTTCTTGTTTCCGTTGTTAGATTTAATTTCTTGAACGGTCACTAAGTAATATACTGAAAATAGTTCCAATCCTCTGTAAAGTCTCTCTCTCTCTCTCTCTCTCTCTCTCTCTCTCTCTCTCTCTCTCTCTCTCTCTCTCTCTCTCTCTCTCTCTCTCTCTCTCTAATATTTCAGTTGATTGCTCGAAGCAACTGCTAGAAGGTATTATGTTTATTTTTTACCTGTTATGTAAATCGCCGAACATGTTTAACTTTAGGCCTATGCAGGTGTCAATATCATGATACAAGTTAACGTGCTTGAGCACATAATAAAATACTATACTCAGAATAATTCTTAATTGATTATTTGTATCGTACTGAAGTTATGTTTCATTTGAAACAAAATAAGAAATAAAGAAACTACAGTAATTATTAATTATGTATAATTCTCTAATTAAGTCGTCCATGGCAACAGAAGTTTCGATCAGCTGTTTTGAGTTAAGGCCATTCCCATAATGCACCGCAAAAGGTCTTTGTTACGAAGCGAAACAAATCCGTGTCAGGTCTCGACAACTCTTTAATAAATGACTAACCAACGAGGTACACGGTCATAAACCATATATGTGGAAACAATGAACTTGGCTTTATTTTAGATCGAAGAAAGAAATACAGACTCTCCTGGATTTTGTTTAATTCCAAAATGGCCAGTGCGAAAAGCTCTACAAAAGGGGAGTTCCATGTTGGTGGAAAATATCGCCTCGTCAGAAAAATTGGTAGTGGCTCGTTTGGGGACATATATCTGGCAATTAATATCTCGAATGGTGAGGTAAGCTGGTTTAACAAAAGGCAGGTCTTTGTCTGTATGTTATAAACATACTAATACAGATCGTAGGTGTGGTTAAGTATAAGTACTGGAATGATCCAAAGTTCACTCTTTCTCGCGATAAATCTATGTCTAAAGAGAAAATAATGCAATCGGTGTTTTTATTTATATCGAGAACAACAACAAAAACCAAAACACTGGTGAACCACAGATACGCGAAAAAGGCGTGGCCAAAATATCGTGTCGTGTATTTTTATTTATAATTCATAACTGGGTCACATTCACTTGGAAATCTCAAGATTTAGGGACATTTATAAAGCATTGTTTATTTTATATATATGAGAAAGTAAGACACCAAGATAAATCCAACTTGACCAGGATTCATGTAGTCAGTTAAGTACCTTTGGTTCATCTCAGTTCGTTTTATCCCAGTCATTTGGAACTATTAAGTCACACCTCACTGATATACATGTACATAAATATGCATCATCAGTGAAACTAGTTTGTACACTAAATAAACTCTTCCCCACTTAAATGTGATAATAAGTATTGAGTAATCATAGTGAAATGTTGATTGTGTTTATAAATATATACATAGATACATCACACACCTTGTGCACATGTATCACAAATTATAGACCTACATGTACTTAGTATAACAATATATACAACATGTATCTAATATAAAGTTATACATTGTATTACATATATAAATACTTGTATATATAGTATAACAATATAAACAACATGTATCTAATATAAAGTTATACATTGTATTACATATATAAATACTTGTATATATAGTATAACAATATAAACAACATGTATCTAATATAAAGTTGTACATTGTATAACATATATAAATACTTGTATATATAGTGTATATATATATATATATATATATATATATATATATATATATATATATATATATATATATATATATATATATATAGTATTATATTAAACTTTGTATTGTATCTTGTACAAAGTTAAATTATGTATTACAGTCAACAAGTAGTTTTATATATGTATTACATATAACCAGTAACATGTACATGTATCTAAGATGTTATTGTACAATTTGATATATAATTATCTCTGATATATCCAATAAAAAATTATTTTATTTAAAGTGTATACATATAATATATAGACATGTAGTAATGATTTACATTTTATAAATATTTAATTATACAGTAGAACCTATCTTGAAAGACCACTCTTATGAAGGACCACCTGTCTTCTGAGACTACATCCTGAAAACCACTTGGTTAAATAATCCTTGAGATTAAACCTCTTCTGAAAGACCACCTGTCTTGAGAGATTACACATCAGTGGCAGTTGTGGTGGTCTTTCATGAGAGATTACACATCAGTGGCAGTTGTGGTGGTCTTTCATGAGAGATCACACATCAGTGGCAGTTGTGGTGGTCTTTCATGGGAGATCACACATCAGTGGCAGTTGTGGTGGTCTTTCATGAGAGATCACACATCAGTGGCAGTTGTGGTGGTCTTTCATGGGAGATCACACATCAGTGGCAGTTGTGGTGGTCTTTCATGAGAGATCACACATCATCAGTTGTGGTGGCAGTTGTGGTGGTCTTTCATGAGAGATCATTCATGGGAGAGATCACACATCAGTGGCAGTTGTGGTGGTCTTTCATGAGAGATCACACATCAGTGACAGTTGTGGTGGTCTTTCATGAGAGATCACACATCAGTGACAGTTGTGGTGGTCTTTCATGTGAGATCACACATCAGTGGCAGTTGTGGTGGTCTCAGTGACAGTTGTGGTGGTCTTTCATGAGAGATCACACATCAGTGACAGTTATGTTGGTCTTTCATGAGAGATCACACATCAGTGGCAGTTGTGGTGGTCTTTCAAGACAAGTTCCATTGTACTGTTTTCTTCTCAGTATGGCACACAGTTGTCAGCCCAAACCCTGTAACCCCCCTCCCCTCAAAAAAAAAAAAAAAAAGAAAGAAAAAAAATAGCTGAGGTATGTATGGGATATCATAAATGACTGTGATATATGGTATAACCAACCATTTTCTGAAATATCTAAGATTATTGGGTTTCAGATCTGCTATCATACATAACCAGATATCCAAAGATACTTGCAGATATACATTGTACATGTACAGGGTTTGAATAACATATTTAATGGTAACCTTGGTTATCCAGCTATCTCATAAATACCCAGAGATATTCAAACAATAATTACAGCAAATCCTACAAATACCCCAGTTATCTTATAAATACTTGTACACAGAGATATTCAAACAGTGATTACAGCAAATCTGACAAATACCCCAGCTGTCTCATAAATACCCAAAGATATTCAAACAATAATTACAGAAAATCCTATAAATAACCCAGCAATCTCATAAATACATGTACCCAGAGATATTCAAACAATGATGACAGCAATTCCTACAAATAACCCAGCTAACTCATAAATACCCAGAAATATTCAAACAACAATTACAGCAAATCCAGCTATCTCATATATTGCCAGAGATATTCAAACAATACATGTAATTACATATTACAGCAAATCCTACAAATAACCCAGCTATCTCATAAATACCCAGATATATTCAGAGGTCATTTCTAAGATACATGTAATGGTAAGTCAGTTTATCCAGATGTGTATATATGTAATACATGGGACCAAAAAGAGAAGAAAAAGATTTCTTTGATGTGGTGGTTGACCCCCACCTAAAAAACCCTGAACCAAATTGTTTATACGCAGTTTTGCCCAGTTGTCTTTTATTCTTTACCAAAAGTTTGAAGTCTTGTCCAATTTACATATCATTTACACACAAAGAAAATAATTTGCCTCCTGACCGAAAAACTTCTTAAAATAATGGTCATACCATATCAAACAAGTAATATCTGAATGATGACCAGTGGTCGTATTCACAAAGAAACTTAAGTCATATAAGCTACACCTTTCTTACATGGGCATGCGACCCTATAAACCAGCAATTTTTATAGATATAATTATAGGCCTAATAAGCCAGGCCTAATATTTTCTTTTTTCCCTTCTGTTTTAACACCCTTATTCTTCTGGTACCAGTATATACTTTGAAATTATGATGTGATTATAAATAAAAAAATTGAAATACTGTAGTCAATTTTTTCCTATTAAAAATTTCAAGAATTGTATACAAAACTGTGAAATTAATTAAAAGGTAGTATGTAATATATTACTTTTTAGGTGGTATGTATATCTGTTTAGAAAATTGTTTCCCTTTGGAAAAAAATTGTCTAAATGGCTTTCCCAAATTTTAATCTCATTTCCTACTTTTTTTTGAAAATGTATATGCTACATGTTTATTGTACTCGCTGGATATGGGCAAGTACATGTAACATAACAGGACACATGTAATTCAACTCAAATTAGTTAACAAACAAAATATTACTGCTTGAAAATAAGATTTCCACAGGTAAACTGGCAGACTCTCTCACAAATTCCAGCCCCGTGTAATCTGAAATCTAGGCTAATTTTGTAAGAAAGTTTGCAAATCTACTTGCCATGTGGAAGGCCTGAGTACAGTGTAAATGGGTTCTCTCTTCCACCATTAAACACCAAACACTACCATATAACTGAGAAATTGTTTGTGTTGCATTAAAACACCATTAAAACAAAACAAATTAGAAGATATTTGACTGTTGAAATGAAAAATGGGAAATATGTCCTTTACAGGAAGTTGCTGTTAAACTGGAGTCGGGGAAGGCTCGTCACCCACAGTTAATGTACGAGAGTAAACTTTACAAAATGCTGCAAGGAGGAGTCGGAATACCTCATATAAGGTAATGAATTGATATATATACAGACTAATAGTAATATGCAAGTGCAGCAAGCACCCTCTAACTGTCAAAGTCCTCCAGTGTGTAATAAGGGCTTCAAAAAGTTTCAACCGGTACATTGCAAATGAGGCTCCGCACATGAGGTTCCTAGAAACATGACTGTCATGTCTATTCTGATTGGTTGAATTATAAACATGGTTGAGTACAATGGTCTTTGGACAGCCCGATCCTGTTACAGCTGATAAGTAACAGCCTTGATATGACAGCCTGATCCTGTTACAGCTGAGTTAGTAGCAACCTAGATATATTTTGACGGCTTACCAACATTTTATGGTTCCAATAAAACAATGTCAAATATGCCTTACCAATAATTTGCACTGTCTGCATCAATCTAAACCACATGGTTTTCCTAACCCAATGCATTTAATGCTACATTTGTTACCATGACAAAGCTGTGCTCGCTTTAAGGCAGTGCCTTAGTTCATATTTCACAGAGGTTCATGACAGAGTATAAATAAAATGTATGCAGATATTCTGAAATCTAGCTATCTGTATATGTCAGTGTTCTCCCCAGAAATTTCAGATAGCACCATGGTAGCGCGGATGAATGATTCTGTCGCGTTGCGTCGGGTCGCGCCCAATGTCACAACAGTGCTACATGATCTATTTTGTGTATCATTTTGTGATTATTTGTACATGTTTGCACTAGAACATTATTAAAAGTAAAATAAAATATATATAAACATTTAAGATTTGATATATTGTACAACAATTATCTATCAAAACTAAATGGTCATTTCATAGTATTTGTTCACTGTTTGCAAGTTTAAACAGACTTGCCAGTATCAAACCAGAGGCTCAACTTGACCTCCCAACTATCAGCAATTTGTCACTCGGGGAGGCAGTGTTTATAGTAAGGTACATGGTGCAGTGACAGAGTTGGTGTTGATAATTTTCCGGGAACGTTTTTAATATATTTCTAATGTAAATTAGAGAAATATACAGGGTTATGTTAAAGAAAACAGGTGTATAAATTTAATTTATTTCATTTTACTAGATTTGATATCGTTTTTGTAAAATTATTACGTTTTGACAAATATTTTTGAAACAAACAAAAAATAATGGTAGGTAACTCTTACGTAACTGTCTGGACGATTTTGTGTTTGCTATAACATTATTCCCTTCAGCTTTCATAAAAGGAGGAAACATATCAAATAAATTTACACAGATGTTTCATAAATTGTTTATCTTAGTAAAACTTCTATTACACAGGAATTTTGGTTTCCTATTTTTATAAATAGTATTCGTAGAGAAAATATGTGTCATTCTGGGATATAGCAGTAGCTTAGGCTGAACTTTATGTCCCAATTTTAAGCAATTTTTTTTCAGTGAGTAAAATCTGAATAAATCCCTTTGAGATTCTGTTGTGTTGCCCCGCCAGACAGAATCTCCTAAGGGATTAGGGTAAAATCCTGATTTAACACCCCCACAACTCTCCCCACCCAAAAAAAATCGCTGAAAATTGAGACAGAAAGTTTGGCAAACTCATTTATGCCCTAAAACTGTAGATGGATTGGTAATATATCGAAGAGTCATAATATGAATTTGCAGTTCCTTGATAGGCCCCTAGTGTCATATTACATACGTTCTGGCCATTATTCTACACTACTAAAATACTGTTAATATACATGTATGATGTTTCATTGAATAAATAATAGCGCCACAGTAAAAATATATACATGTATATTCTCAGAGATCGAGACGAAGTTAATACTAATAGTAATACTATATAAAGTTGTGACAGTAATCGACCGTTCCAGAAAGATCATCAGCAAAAAAATTTTTTTTTGAAAACGGCAATAAAATTTTCCAAGTCGCGGTGATTTCCATGGGTCGGTGGGTAAACAGCAAATAAACTTAATTTTATTTTAGGCCTTACAGAACTCAAGTTTTCCTTATAGCTCTCATAATTGACTATTTCTTGTTTAACATTAATCCTAGGCCTAATGCAGGCTGTTGATATTTGCAGAATTTTTAACAAACAAAATGAATTAAAATCTTCTTTCTCTATATACTAAACAGAACATGAATGGCCTTATTTTTATTCGATTGCGAATGACTTTCATCATCATTTAGCTATAGGCACATGGTGACCTTTAGAATTACATGTAGTGATGACTATAAACGTAAATCCTGCACACAGTAGAAAATAAAGTCATCTGTATTTCTATTTCATTGTAATCAGTATCCTTATGACAAGTATTGTAAATTTCAACTTTCCTTGACTCAAGCAAGCAGGCTTTTCTTAACTAATATAATCTACCCAAAACACAGTATGGTCTGCCAGGAATAAGGTTATGCTTTGTACCGATAACAGCAGCAATGAAAAAAAAATTCAGAACAGTCACATACCTCCTTTGTTGTCGCTGTAACTAGGTTATGATGAGTGCCACTGAATGGTGACTGTAAAGTCCTGGTCATAAGTATCCATGACGACCTGTCCATTTGCAGAGCTTGAATTTCATGTTTTTAGCTCATCTGAACCGAAGGCTAAGTGAGCGATTGTGACCACACCCCATCCGGTGTCGTACATAAACAAAACTTTTCATTTTTTCGACTTTTTCTCTGAAACCACTGAAGGGATTTTGACGAATCTTGACAGAGAACAAGTGCTCATGGGCCTTAACCAATTTTTTTAGTTTTCAACCATATTGGCCCACGGGTGTATCCATGGTGGGGAAGAATATATCCAAAATGTACCCCTCTTTAAATATCTTCTTCTCCAGAACTGCTGTATGAATTGAAAAATGGATTGTTTCTGAGTGATCTGCGTGGATATATGAGTCAAGTTTTTATTTTTCATAGAAATCAGAAAATGAATTTTTGACACGTTTTTGAGTTCTTTTCAGACTTTGTCATTTTCATTCATTTTTGTATGATTTCCTCAATTATCTCCCCTTGTATTCACTTTGATGCATCCATTTAATGTGTTTTACTTGTAATTAGGTGAAGAAACATTTTTTTGCAATAATTTTGTCAAAATTTAATTTCTAGAATTTTTTATGAATTTTTTTAAGACTGCAAAAGGGGGGATTTGAATTTTATACACTATCAGCTTTTGTTTCAAAACCATAGAAGGGATTTTGATGAAACTTTCAGGAAGCAAGTACTCAAAGTCCTTTACGAAGTGTATAGTT
This sequence comes from Atrina japonica, assembly GCA_030159075.1. Lineage (NCBI taxonomy): Eukaryota > Metazoa > Mollusca > Bivalvia > Pterioida > Pinnidae > Atrina > Atrina japonica. Next base: position 403,905 of record BROG01000548.1, read on the forward strand.
TTAGATTGGTCCAGGGTTGGATTTTGGGTGGGACAGAAGAGATCCCAAAAAGTACCCCTCTTTAAAAATCTTCTTCAGAACCACAACATGAATTGAAAAATGGATTGTTTCTGAGTGATCTACATGGATGTAGGATTTATGTTTATATTTTTCATAGAAATCGGAATATTAATTTTTGACGCATTTTTGAGGTCTTTTCAGACTTTGTCATAAAAATGATTTTTGTAGTGTTTCCTCAATTATCTCCCCTTGCATTCATGTTGATGCATACATTTAATGTGTTTTACTTTTGATTAGGTGAAGAAATGCTTTTGTGCAAGAATTTTGCCAAAATTTAACTTCTAGAATTTTTATGAATTTTTTAAAGACCACTGGAGAAATTTTGACAAAACTTTACAGGAAGCAAATACTCAATGTCCTCTAAGATGTATATAGTTTTCAGCCAGATTGGTCCATGGGTGGAACAGCGGTGGGGCAAAATAGGTCCCTTAAAGTACCCCTCTTAAAAAATCTTCCTCTTCAGAAGTGCTAGATGAATTGTAAAACGGATTGTTTCTGAGTGATATACATGGATTCATGATTCAAGTTTGTATTTTTCATAGAAATCAGAATATGAATTTTTTATGCATTTTTGGGATCTATTCAGACTTTGACATGTCTGTCATTTTCATTCATTTTTACATGACTTCCCCAATTGTCTCCCCTTGCATTCGCAATGATGCATTAATGTGTTTTACTTGTATATAGTTGAAGAAATGATTTATGCAAGAATTTTGCTGAAATTTAATCTCTAGAACTTTTCATGAATTTCAGTAAACAGTAATATTTATGTTTCTTGGCCAGATCAGCCTACATGTACATATTCTTCTTGGTCTTTTTTCCACATTTGTTTATGTTCTCAGGTGAGCGATTGAGGCCCTCTTGTTTCCAAAGTGGCCCACAGGGCCAGTATCATAAACATCTAAAAGTTGAAGCCCCATCAGACTTCTCCTGACCCACAAATAGCTCAGAAGAAATAATTTCATGATATATTTTAGATAACAAATAATTAACTAGAACACCACGGACAAGACAAACTGTATTAACAATTAAAGATGTTAAACTGTATTAATTTAATGATGAGAGAAATTATTTTGTAAGATTTGAATGTGTTCTTGTATTTTACGAGTAACAAGTATTGAAAAGAGCACTTGCTCTCTATCTTGATTTCTTTTACTGGACAACGGGGCCAGTATAGATGAAATATCTACTGGCCTGTCCTATTATTTACTGGCCAGCAGACCAGTGCCGGTTTTGAGCCAAAGTTGTTGATTGTACCATAAAACACCACTCAAAGAAACAAAATCAAAACATGGGTTCCTAAGCCACATAAACAGTGGAAACACAGTGTATACCGGTATACAGAGCACAAAATAACACACAATAATAATGATCATTCCTGTTTTGGACAAATCACATAACCACCATTTCATTCTCGATGATACATGTATGTATTTGTCACTTCATGTTACTCTGCACTTGTTGAGTGACATTAGTATTTTTTGAAAGTCATTTTCATAAACTTTGGTAGCTGAGCAATTCTTTGGATATGTTTACAACTGACATTGCTTTGTGTGATTTCAGTCCATCATATTTCGTAATTCATAATTGTTATTTCAGCTTGTAGGTTACAGTCACACACACACACACACACACATGCACACACCTATCCTCCCACACACACATGTAGGGCTTATCGGTGCATACATACATATGTATGACTTGCTATAGAATTTGGAGATTGAAGGCATGCCTGCTTGAAATTGAGATATTGGCATGTTGTAATGCCAATAATTTTAATAATTTTTCTACATGTACATAAGACATTCTTACAAAATTCTGAAAATTACCAGAAATTTGTAACCTATGTGTTAAAAAATGTTGCATTTGTGAGAACAAACCAAAACACATTTGCAATGTTATCGAAACGCCAGTGATTTTATCACTTTAACATTGCATCATTATAAACTGATATCTGATTTACAACATATTGGATAAAACAGAAATTTCAGTGAAAATTTTTCTTTCAGTGTTTGATAAAATGTTATGGCTATTTACATGTATATGGTACTCAAAATATTTCAGGGGCCTCTGTGGCCAAGTAGTAAGAGCATGAAGTCTCTCACTTCCTGTCAGCGCTGTCCGGCTACTGGAACATAAACTGGTGGTCTCTTCCTAGGTACATTGTTTGTAACCAGATCCTCTCCTCTACCATTAAAAACTGGCTGCCACCATATGCGTGAAATGAATTAATGTGCTGTAAAACAACATTCAAAATTGAAAAACAATTCAGAAATTTGAGTCTAATATACACTTGTATCATTTTGCCAAATTATTGTTAGTTGTTTGATCTTTTGTTATTTTGTATGTGTGTGTGTGTGTGTGTGTGTGTGTGTGTGTGTGTGGTTTTTTTTTTTGGGGGGGGGAGATTGGAGTTGTTACATCTAAAAATTAACTAGATACAGATAGAAATTTTAGAAAATGGGCTAAAGGCTACCACATATTGTACAAAACCCAGATTGTTGAATAGTGCAGGGCATATTATCTGCCCAGGCTTCTGTTGCTGAGTGATTAAAGCATTGCAGTGCAGGTTCGAGCTCTGCTGGGGCCTAAGCTGATATTGTGAAATAGTTTGCTTTTTTACTTGTGGAAAGCTTGTGTTCTCTTCTTGGGTACATTGTAACAGGCTTCTCTTCTCCACCATTAGAATTACTGACTGCCATCATATAACTAAAAAATTGTTCAGCTAAACTTTTGAACAGGGAAGGCAGAACTTTACTGGAGTTTTCTGCGACTACGATCAATAAACACAAACTTAAGTGTGAAATTGTACTCTATTGTACAAGTGGGGATATAATTTTCAAAACATACAAGTGAGAAAGAACCATTTATATAGGCCTTCTTTGAATATAATTAGTTATTCATCTTTTCAACAAAATTACATGCACTAGAACAGAATATGCACTATACATGTATTACCAGTAACTGAATCAATGGCATCGTCAAGTAAACACATCTGCAGCAACAGATAACGCTTTCATTCTCCTGGGCATATACATGTACAAGATAGTAAAATAATTCACATCTGCTTATTTCCATCAAGGTCTTTACAAAACACCCATTTGCTTAATTCTCTCCTATCATGTTTCAGCAGATTTACTGAATATTTGTAAAGAGGTGGAGCCAGGCTTCAGTAATATGTACATGTAGATCAAAGATAATTTCATTTTGTTTTTGTCTGCTCAACCCTGTATTCATATTTAGACTCGCCCAAATCAATAAATAGCATAGTCTACTGTCATAATTCAGGAGTGAACAAGTTCATATAGCATGTAAAATTATTATAAAATTTTTATTCTACATCATATACCCCTGAATTCTGATAGTGAACTGAACCGTTCTTCGAAATGGACAGTTACAAATGTGACTTCAGGGGTTGCAGAAGTAATAATGTGTTACACTAAATTAAAAATGTACATGTATGTGTTATATTATGACTAATAGAATCAACCCCTACCTTGATAGTAAGGACAAAGGACTCTCAATCCGAGGGTAAGATTCTTAAATGAGGCTTGCCTCAAGGTTTGGGTTGATTATATTTCTCCCATGCCTATGTGGATCTAGGCATAGTCCATATGTTTATGTAGGTATTCGAAGATCTGTGTCAAGTCTAACATAACTATGTACCAGATTCTAGAAGCCACAGAACTTCTACATTAGAAATTGTATTGTGACATCATAACATGTGTGGCTTGTCAGTGCCCTAGGGGTTGACAAAAAAAACATTCCCCATAAAAAGAGGGGAAATCTGTGAATCAGAAATAAAAATAGAAAAGATTTGTTTGACCTTGGATCCCCAAATATTTAAAACAGTTTTATCCACTAATGTTTTCTCTGATAAAAAGTCAGAAATATAATAAAATGTGTGTGCACATGTCCCATATATATAAACACACCATAAAGATACAATTTAAATCAAATATCCCATTGATTCACTCACTTCCTTATAAATGATACTAATAATTATTCATATAGAGCAGTGTTATGTTTTATAAAATAACACAAGCCCCATATATACATGTATATTTAATACATACAATTTGTAAACATACTCTGATAGACCAAATGCATTCAAGTATCAGATGATCAGCGATGCAAGTTGCTAACAAATGCTACATTTTCATTAATAAATAAATCGGCTCTATTACTACTGCTTATGAAATCAAGTCCATCCTAATTATTCACCAGTCTGCACCATCTGTTGATTCCCACCTTTTTATTTCTTCCTCAGGGATTTCCTTTAAATAGCAATGCTATAAGTGGCTTGATTCAATATATATATATATATATATATCTCTATATATATCTCTCTCTCTCTCTCTCTCTCTCTCTCTCTCTTCTCTCTCTCTCTCTCTCTATATATATATATATATATATATATATATATATATATATATATGTATATGTGTATGTGTAACGTGTGTGTACATCTTTCCAGACAACAAAATAACACAGGAGCAATTGTTTAGGTTACATGGTTTACGAAAAATACAAATCATGTGACCTCCGTTTTGTTCTCGGTGATATTTGTCAAAATTACAATAGACCTACAATGCAATTACATGTACATGTACAATTAAATATTTTTTGGGTTTTTATAATTGTTATTGTAACCTGAAGGTAATACAGTCATTTCTTTACGCATTACTTCTAAATGTAGGGATTAATATCATAAACATGTGGGTCCTGTAAAAGGCCCCTTTTCCAATGCAAAATATTGCTATATTTTCCCCAATTTTGAGCAAAACTTTCCCAATTATGTTCACCATGTAGCTCACTTTTGGTATACAGACAAGGAAATTTTACAAATTAAAAGTACTGCTCAATTAAAATCTCCATGTCTTCAGATGAACACCATGTTGTCAGTTTAATAAAAAAAAGTTAAATAAATCAGAAGATTTGATTCTTTATTTATATCAGTAAAATGACCACAGTTACTTTTTAGCTTGCCTATTCGTAGAATAGGGGGGTTATGGAGTCACCCCGGCGTTGGCATCCGACATTGCCAGGTTAAGATTGAAGTTTTGGGGCAAGTGTTGGAAAGTACTATACATCATTCAATATGTGTGGAAGGAGGCTGTTATTTGGTATGAAGGACCCTTTGGAGGCAACGTATCAATTAGCAGAGTGAAATCTGAACCTTTTTTGGAATAAATTCAAATTTTGACATATTTTATGATTTTTTAAACTTAGTTTCTTGCAAACGTTTGCTGTGTTCAGATGTAAAGTTTTCAGTAGGATTTTGGTTCTTGGTTAATGTTAGTGTTAGAACACTGATAATTTGGATGGAGGTTCCATTAGGGTAGAACATTTAGTGCTTATTGATGTGCATTGGGGTCCTAGGGGGTGACTATGCCCCACCCCCTTAAATTTATTCTTTTATGTATTTCTTGAAAACCATTCACATGCCACCCCTAAACCATATATATTCTTGTTTGTTATTGGTAGACACATTTCTTGGTGTATGATAGGGTCCTTGGAGGGCCCATCCCCCTGAAATATATATTTTTACTTATAACTTTAAAACCGTTCATAGCCCCACCCTTAAGCCATGTATATTATTGATTGTTATAGGGAAATACATTCAGTGGTGTATGGGGGGTACTGCCCCACCCTCTGAAATATATATTTTTACTAACTTAAAAACCATTCACAGACCCACCCTTAAACCATATATATTATTGATTGGTACAGGGAAACACATTCAGTAGTGTTTGGGGGTCCTGCCCCCCTCAGAAATATATATTTACACTTGTAACTTAAAATCCATTTACAGCCCCACCCCTAAACCATATATATTATTGATTGTTATAGGGAGACACATTAAGTGGTGTATGGGGGACCTACCCCATCCCCCCAAAATATGAATTTTAACTCATACTTAAAAAACCGATCACAGCCCCACCCTCAAACCATATACATGTATATTATTGATTGTTATGAGAAAACACATTCAGTGGTGTAAGTGGTGGTACTGCCCCACTCCCTGAAATATATATGTTTACTTATAAATTAAAAACTGATCACAGCCCCACCCTTAAACTATATATTTATTGTTGATTGTTATGGGAAACCACATTCAGTGGTGTAAGTGGTGGTACTGCCCCATCCCCTGAAATATATATGTTTACTTATAACTTAAAAACCATTTACAGCCCCATCCTTAAACCATATATATTATTGATTGTTATTGGGAGACACATTTAGTGGTGCATATAGGGGACCTGCCCCACCCCCTGGAATATATATTTTAACTTATAACGTGAAATACATTCACATCCCTGATCCTACACTTATTAAATACTGCATGTTACTTTGCTATATTTAATATCAAAGCAGACATATAATTATGTGTAATTCTTGTGATAATTTGCACCCATGAAGGTGAGCTTTGTTGTGATCTGACAACTGTTGTTATTTTAACAAATTTAGCCCACTTAAAATTCCCAATGGAAAGGGTACAGGACCTTGACCCAAAAAGGATCTATCAGCCCCTGAATGGATTACAACGAAATCTTGATATTTTGTGGTCTGTATTCAGTATACCTTAGATTGTATATGTGACAGCAACAGTCTTTTTCATTTTTTTTCAAACATTTTGGTATACATGTAAGCAAGCTTTGTGGAAGGCTTGACCATAAATACATACTGTACATTCATTCATACATACACATGCACACACATACATTCATACACATAAACACACACACACTTACACATGCACATATTCTTACACACACCTACACACTTATGTGCACACTCACATGTGCACATGCACACACACTTTTGCACACATACATTCACACAAATATGTACTCACACACACTTACACATACACACACATATAGTAACATGTATGTATATCTGTGTTTGTTTCATTGTGTAACTAAAAATTTGGGTATGCTTCACTACATTTAGATATTTTTAGTTTCTGTAATTGCTTAACTCTTCCATTTATATTGACAAAAAACATTACTTAACACAGAGATAAGATCTTTAAATTACTGTAGGTGACAATTGTAGGAAACAAACTTACTTTTAACATAACAACTTTAACATACTGTAACATGTACATTGTGTCTAGATGCTAGCTTTTATATCCAAATGAAGAATTATGTCTTTATGAATAACTATAAATGAATTATTGTTGCTGAAATGAGTAAACCACAAATCACAGGCATAAAGCAACACTAGCTACTCCATCTTAATAAAGATTCATGTAGATTATAATACAGCCATAGGCATGTTTTTAAATATTATTTTGCTTTTCTTTAAAATCTTTTCCATGTAGTCCTGCATGCTACATTACATTCTCCTCGGATCTGTTGTCAAAACAAGATGCTGAATTAATGAATATCTCAATGAAATACAAATGCCATGCTTTGTTGCTATTTTCATATGTAGGCCAACATACAGTGACATGCTAAAATTGATGCACCTTTTTCATTTTTCTTTATTTATTTCATATAAATTCACATTATTTCAAAACATTCATGGATAGTCATTTCTAAAACAACTTTGACAAAACTTCAAACTCTGATTATCTAACAGTTTCATTATATATTTGCGGTTATGATCAAATTTGTTGGTTTTCAAGATTCCACAATTTTAAAAGAAATTTTATTCTTTATGCCACTATTCTTTATAAAACACATTAAAACGAGATGTTAAAAGTTTGTATCCCGCAAAACTGATCAGTGCTACAAAACAAAGCAATGAAAATTTATAACAAAACAAACACAAACTTCAAAACATTAATGGTTAATAATTCGAGAAGTTGTTTTGAAATTGAATAGAAAATGACTTTATAATAGCTTTTTCAAAAAATGCGTTTTTGTGAAATATATAGAGGAAAACAAAAAGTTGCATCAATTTTTGCACACCACTGTACAGTGTGGATGGGGAAAGTGTTAAATTTTTATGTGAACAGGAAATACTGGTATATTTTATTTTACTGCATAAAACTTTCATTAGATTTAAAAATTTAAGAGGAACAAGTAGACACTACACAGACTGAGTCTGTACATGTAAAATTTGTATATTTAAATACAAAGTGGCTCTCTGATATTTTTGTGACGTTGTATAGGCCTACAAGTTATATATGGCCATGAGTATTTTTGATAAGCACCTGTGTGACCCTGATTATAAATAGGAGCAATTTGTTGTCATTTGTCATCACAAAAACATATGGCAAATTCTCTTTAAATTCTACATTCAGCACATATAGGTCAGGATTGAACAAAACTAATTTTTATCTGTCAGGCAAAATGTTCTACCACAGAGCCAGTGCAAGAAGTTAGAATTAGAGCAATGGATACTCAATTTTTGTAAACAAACATGTGTGAAGTAATGGGATGGGAGGGGGGCATCTATTTCTGTCAAAGGTTTTGTTTAACCCTTTCATCACTGCAGACCATAATAAACTGGTCCAAATCAGGAGGAAAGAGCATACCATTTAGATACTTACGGGTGATAGGTTAAAATATATAGTAATTATATATACGTATAGTAATTATATATATGTATAGTAATTATATATATGTATAGTAATTATATATATGTATAGTAATTATATATATGTATAGTAATTATGCGTGTCTTTGTTTTGACGTACAAAAAAATGTAAAGCATAAAATAGATCTTTATCAATATGCCTACATTTACCCATGTCACCATGGAAACCTATAGGCTGTGTTAAAGTTGACTGAAGGTTTTGTGTAAAATTTTCCTGACTAAAGATAAAAGCACAGATAAATGTCATTGTACATTTGGAAGTCAGGTGTAAATGTCATTGGTCTTTTGATGACCAGTCAGATGAATTGACAAATGTTGGCATGGTAACAGACAAGTCAATGACATTTGCCAAGCTTTGAAGTAAGATTTGGACTACTGTAAAACAAATCACATAAAAAAGCATTGGAGTTGTCTTCTTTCGTGATAAAATGAATCATCAATGTAACTCAATCAGACATGGGAAAGCTTTAAAAAAGAGAGAAGAAAGAAAGACAACGTTGATAGGAATGTATAAATACAGACAAACTTGTCTAAGGGAACAGGTGAAAGTAGCCATTATAGGCAGGTGTCCTTTATAAAGAGGTTGATTAATTATAGAAATGTTAACAAAGGTTACCGTTTAACCAGGGGTTAATATCATCCTGTAAAAGGCCCCACTCCCACTCAATGTCAAATTTGCTATTTTTGCTATTTTTCCTTAATTCTGTTCACCATGGTATTAAATGAGAATTTAGTACATGTATGCACTGTAAGTTATCTTTTCCCCAATTTGGCCCATTGCAATACAAAATTCCCAGTTGGAACAGTACAGGACCCAGTGTCCCAAAAAAAGTCTACTAACTCATGCTGTTTAAATGTCTTTTATATAGGCAGGTGCCCTTTATACAGCAGTGTACAGACTAGAATTAACAGTCCATGTATGTTGTATTTGAAATAGGGCTGAATATCGAATACTATAGAAAAAACAAACAAACTGTACAATGGTATGTAGTTATTATAATAAAAAAAGATCATAATTTTGTAATGTTGTTTTATATATTTCCAAGAAGTTTTCACTTTTATGAAAACATCACCAGCAATGTGTTTCTGATTATTCAGAGTCAACAGAAGTTTTTTACCATGTAAAAAAATGATGAAATAAAAGTTGAGCTCCAATACTGAGTTTTTGGTGACTTTTGACCCAGAGCACAGATCAAAATGTGTACCATTTGCTTACTGCTGGTGAAGTCCGAATACCGGTGATAAAAATGAAGAAATTCCAGGGGCGCTAAAATAAAGACAAATCAACCAAACATAGTCTTATTTTAGATTGAATACTATTTTGTTGAACTGATTCACTCAGGTGACCTTATGTTTTGGGTCTTCGTCTGTCCTCATTCGTCATCGGTAAAATGTTGAACATTTTTAACCTCTTCTTGAAAACTGCTTTGCCAATCATTTTAAAATATGTTTCACATATACCCCAAAATGCTCTTGATATTGTAAAATAAGTTATTGCAAAATGATATTGTGACAAATTCTCTTCACTGTTAAAACACTACTTGTAAATTGTTTTGTTACTTTGAATGATTTTCCATATCAATACAGAGTGTGTACAGGTCATTCCTTGTTTACTTTCGTTGACAACGGATTGGGTAATTTGATATCATTCACCCTGATTGTACTTCCTGATTAAGATACCTTACCTGGATTTAGGGTATGTCAGTAAATTTTAAATGACACATGAAATGTACATGTACGTCTACATGTGGAAACGTCATCCAATTCTAATATTGATTTACTTATTCCAATCATCTGTCAGTATTTTGATTTTTTTTTAAATTTTGAATAGTGTTTTATTCCACAATCAACAATGTCAGTTATAAGTTGGCAGCCAGTTATGATGTACCTGTGGGGAGACCACAGCCTTCCACAAGTAAACTGGCAAACTTTATCACAAAAATCAGCTTAAGTTCCAGCAGGTCTCGAACCTGTGCTGACAGGAAGTGAGAGACTTCATGATTCAAAACGCGTTACCCTAACCACTTTGTCAATGAGGCCCCAATCATCTGTGTAAAGGCTATTGCAGAGTTGGGGAGGGGGTGGTAGGGGGTGGGTACCTTTCCCATATTTAATTGTAATATAGAATTAGAAATTTAGTAGAACCTGTTTTTCATTAGTTAAAGCTATGAAATTCATGTATATATATATATATATATATATATATATATATATATATATATATATATATATATATATATATATATATATATATAATCATTCTACAACACTTGTAAATATACTGCCATTGGAAACCAATATCATCAACATGTGGGTCCAGTAAAATGCTCCATTTCTAATGTAAAATCTGCTTTTTTCCTCAATTTTGAGCAATATTTCCCAGCTATGTTAAATTTGTATGTCACATACATGTACATGTAATTTGGTGTACAAATATTGGATAACTCAATAACTCTAAACTGCACATGTCTTCACTTAATTAAAACTTTAATTATTGATGTCTCTTGATGAAAAACCATGTTGTAGTTACGAAGTCAAATGAATCACAAGTTTTGTGTCTTTATTTTTATGAGTATAATGACCATCTAGTTTTGCCCATTGTCAGAGTCTGAAATAACCACCAGTCTGATTGCCTATACCAGAATTGGCTTGGATAAGTTGATTTCTAAATGTCCTTGTCCGCTGGACATGTTGTTTTGTCAGCATTAAATGCTCATAATTGTAATTTTTAATGTAAGTGGCTTGGCAAGTGTTGATGGCTGTCAGTGTCAAAAGATCATATGTATAGAATGAGGTGTAAACTAAATGAACTATGTTTTACAATTTTCCTTCTCTTTTTTTGGGAGGGGGGGGGGCAAGTGGAGATTGAGACAACCAAATTTTTCAAATGAGTTGACCCCGGACAAGTGTGTTTTGTATTCTTATTTCACTCCCTGCATTGTGATGTAAAATTCTCCAATGAAAGGCCAAAGGACCGTGTCCGCAAAAAGATCTATAAACCCCTGATTACAGTACACCTCTTAGATGAGACCACCTCTTGGATTCCAATGAAGCAAGATACAAAAATGTATAAAAATGAGTCAAAATATCATTTACCTTTAAGGAAAGTGACATTTGACTTATTTTATCATGTTAACTTTTTTTTTATAAGTGTTAAAAATATTTGAAAATACATTTTGACATTTATTTCATTATCATATAATTCTTTCTCCATTTCAGGTGGTTTGGACAAGAAAGAGATTACAATGTGTTAGTGATGGATCTTTTAGGACCAAGCATAGAAGACCTGTTCAACTTTTGTACTCGAAAATTCACCATGAAATGTGTTCTGATGCTGGCAGACCAGGTAAATTTACCTTTCATTTACAGTGACATTTTTTTCTCCCACCGTGGACAGGTGTGTCTACAATTTTGCCAAGCCAGAATTTCTCTGTCCACACTGTAGGGTGGCGACAAGCTACACGCACTATGACTTCAAAATATAATTTTATAATATAGGACTTCCATGTGATAAGAATTTAGTGCATTAAAAGTTGTGTCAAGTTTTATTTATGACCATAAACATGTACTTCAAGTATGGGAGAAAGGGTGTGTTGAGTGGATAAAGAAATCTCAACCTCATGGTAAGAATCTGAAAGTCAAATTATTGGGACACCCTTGGATTGGACAAACATATTCTTACCGTTCAGGTGGAGATATCTTCATCCACTCCACATACCCATGTAAGATTCTGTCTTCAATGATTGTCTTGTGATGGAAACAAGCTGCGGGTTTGAATCTGAATTAGATCTAGAAGTTTTTAACACTGTAGGTACTGGCTGCTCCACTGTCTGACAATAAATGGACTCTGACAAGAGTCAATCGTTAAATATCTCTAATAGTGTAAGATGTTTTGAGTATGGTTATTAGAACTTTTAGTATGTCAAAAACAACTTACATAGTACATCGAATTACCAACAATATTATTCCCTTTTAAATTTATACAAAGAACTCCAGAACGATGCTATATGTTTCTTTTGATGATATGTCTTATCAATACATGTACTTACTGTCAACGTGGATATTAACACGTGGTTTTAATTACACGATTGATTTTACACGATGCCACACCTTACTGTGAGCAGTTTTTTTATTAAATAATCATGCTTAGCACAAGTGTGGGACTGGTATGTGTTGTAATATACATGGAAAACTATTTATCACATAATTGGTGTAAATTGTCCCCACACGTAAATTTCTACGTTAACAGTAATGTATAGCATTTGATAACTATGACACAATGTTCATTCTATGGTATTTATTTATACAGATGATAAACAGAATAGAATTCTTACACAACAAAAACTTCATTCATAGAGACATCAAACCAGACAACTTCCTCATGGGTATTGGGCGACATTGTAATAAAGTAAGTATATATGTATAGTGTATCACCTGTCATTGAGTCACTACATAGTGTGTATCACCTGTCAGTGAGTCACTACATAGTGTGTATCACCTGTCAGTGAGTCACTACATAGTGTGTATCACCTGTCAGTGAGTCACTACATAGTGTGTATCACCTGTCAGTGAGTCACTACATAGTGTGTATCACCTGTCAGTGAGTCACTACATAGTGTGTATCACCTGTCAGTGAGTCACTGCATAGTGTGTATCACCTGTCAGTGAGTCACTACATAGTGTGTATCACCTGTCAGTGAGTCACTACATAGTGTGTATCACCTGTCAGTGAGTCACTACATAGTGTGTATCACCTGTCAGTAAGCATATACATAGTGTGTATCAACTGTCAGTAAGTATATACTCAGTGTGTATCCACTGTCAGTAAGTATATACTCAGTGTGTACCCACTGTCAGTAAGTATATACTCAGTGTGTATCCACTCTCAGTAAGTATATACATAGTGTGTATCAACTGTCAGTAAGCATATACAGTGTGTATCAACTGTCAGTAAGTATATACATAGTGTGTATCCACTGTCAGTAAGTATATACTCAGTGTGTATCCACTGTCAGTAAGTATATACATAGTATGTATCCACTGTCAGTAAGTATATACATAGTGTGTATCCACTCTCAGTAAGTATATACATAGTGTGTATCAACTGTCAGTAAGCATATACAGTGTGTATCAACTGTCAGTAAGTATATACATAGTGTGTATCCACTGTCAGTAAGTATATACTCAGTGTGTATCCACTGTCAGTAAGTATATACATAGTGTGTATCCACTGTCAGTAAGTATATACTCAGTGTGTATCCACTGTCAGTAAGTATATACATAGTATGTATCCACTGTCAGTAAGTATATACAGTGTGTATCAACTGTCAGTAAGTATATACTCGGTGTGTATCAGCTGTCAGTAAGTATATACATAGTGTGTATCAACTGTCAGTAAGTATATACATTGTATATCAACTGTCAGTAAGTATATACATAGTGTGTATCAACTGTCAGTAAGTATATACATAGTGTGTATCAACTGTCAGTAAGTATATACTCAGTGTGTATCAACTGTCAGAAGTAGTGTGTATCAACTGTCAGTAAGTATATACATTGTGTGTATCAACTGTCAGTAAGTATATACTCAGTGTGTTTCAACTGTCAGAAGTAGTGTGTATCAACTGTCAGTATATAGAGTGTGTATCTACTGTCAATAAGTATATACATAGTGCACATCAACTGTCAGTAAATGTATATATAGCATTTATCACTTAAGTGTATATATAGCATTTATCAACTGATACCATTCAGCCATGGAATCCACAGATTTTAGTCAATTTCATGGGAAAAATTAACAAAAATTATTTAAACTATTTATAGCAGTCAACAATTTTGCAAAATGACCATTTTGAAATATATTAGCTGAAATTGGAATACATCCTGAATAAATCACGTAAACAACAAGAATTTTGTCCTTTTTGCAGGTATTTCTTATAGACTTTGGTCTTGCAAAGAAGTACAGGGACACTAGGACAAGACAACACATACCATATAGAGAAGACAAAAATCTGACGGGTACAGCAAGGTATGCAAGTATAAATGCTCACCTGGGTATAGAGCAGAGTCGACGAGATGACATGGAATCTCTGGGATATGTACTAATGTATTTCAATCGAGGTTCACTGCCATGGCAAGGTCTAAAGGTAAGTCATAAACCAAAATGGATGTTGATATTTTTTTAAGTTTTTATGCCCCTGGCCTGAAAGGTCTGCTGGGGACATCTAGTGTTTGGATCGTCCATCTGTCTGTTCGTGTGTGTGTCTGCCCTTAATTCTGTACCGCTAACGTATAAAGTACAATATTTCAAGTTTGGATTGTGATACAGTAACCAAACTTAGGCTGTAAGTTCATCTAAGGGTTGCTCACACTTCACTGACATAACATACCCTTGAGGGTTGGGTGGATTAAAATTTTGGATATTGCAAAAATTTGTTGGGACTAGGGGGCATTTGTGTTTCACAAACATATCTTGTTATCTCTATTAAAAGGACATTAGCTTTGGTTTTATTTTTCAAAAATTGTTTCCCTTCTTTACTATCTAGTTTGATGTACATTAACAAAAAAAAAAAAGATAAACATAGGTATAACAATTCTTGATTTTTTTTATATATTTTGTGACAACTGCTTGAGAAACCCAGATTCGGCATATTTCCCATTGCAATTGATAAACTCAACCTTACTATTTGTAAATGAATACCACACTGGACCTGATATTATTTTCACAAATTATATAGGAATATAAGATTTGTTATGCCTGTGCATAGTGTTTATTTATTATTGTACATCAAGTACAAGTGGAAAGAATAGAAATAAACTTTTTTCGGTAAACACAGCTAATGACTCTTTAAAGTTCTTTATTTTCAGTTACAGTATTTTAATAATCCCCTGCCTGTGAAACCACACTGAATCTTAATTTACGAGAATCTCTTCAGATTCATTGTCCTTTGACTTAAGTTGGGAAATTTCAACTGCAAATTGGGGGAAAATGCATTGATTTTGCATTGGGAATGGACCTTATTTCGGCCCCATATGATAGTGTGGAAAATCCCTGTACTTTCACACTATTTAGGCTCAAAAAATTTGCATGTAGAGACCTAAGGCAGGTTATTGTTTCAAAAGGAAGTGGTTCATTATACAAAATGTCTGAGTAACATTATTCAAAGTTCCTTAAAGGTCCTAGGAAACAAAATTTATAAATCTTTTGTAAAGTTGAAAAATATGAAGAAACTACATATATAAAAAGATATGTGCAATCTTTAAAAAAATATCTCATCATAAAGCATTATTTCATAGCCTTTCATATTACAGTTTCTAGTCCTTGAGAAATGCTAATACATGTGTTGCAAAATTATTTTTGATATCAATAAATTGAATATTATATACAAAGTCTATCTCTGCCTACACAAAATCTTTGAGAGACCACCTTTAACACTGGTACATCAGTTACTATTTTTTTCAATGTAAACTACATTTACACATTTTTATTATAATTTATAATAATCTGTTAAAATCACAAATCATGAAAAAGTGAGCCATCATAACTGATAAAATTAAATCTATGTCAGGTTGGCAAACTTATAATACATATGTACATACAGCTATCACAGTCTGTTACTGTGTGCGAAATAGCGACTGGATTATAATCGAAACTGTTCATGTGTGACGTCCCGTCAACGGATTAAGCATGCAAGGGAGACACCGATAAGTGAACTTTGATGGCAGAATAAACAAGTATCCTATCATTTTTCACCTCGGATAATTTGGGTATGTAACTTTTAGGATATTTGGGATATTTAAAGAAAAGACAAACATAAAAATTGTTTCCTATGACCTTTAAGGTGTCAATAACTTTTGACCTTGCTCTTCTCTTATGATATTGACAGTGTGTGCTTGTGTCACAATTTGCGACGTAGTTATGTTTTTCTGAAATAAATGAAAATTTGTATCTTCTTTCAAAAAGGCTGCAACAAAAAAACAGAAATATGAAAAGATAAGTGAAAAGAAAATGTCTACACCAGTTGAAGTTTTGTGCAAGGTAAGTGCATCTGATGCAACAGACCACATTTCAGTTTTTTACATAATTTTTTAATCTGTTGCTTTAGCTACCAGTCGGAGAAAGGATAATTGAAAAAAAAAATTGATGAATGAATTATCAAAATTAAAATGAAAAGTTAAAAATACAGAGCACTGAATTTACTGAAAGCCTGGCAGCTTACAAATATCAATGTAATAGTATTGCCTATTTGTATACTATCTGTCTTGCCCTCTCTGGCTTTTCTTGCATTTTTCATGTGTTTCCTATGTACTAGAATTTGTGCTAAGATGAAATTCTATAAATGATCTAGATAATTAGGAAACAACTGTATGAACAACATCAGAAAAGCACTATGTATGGTAAGGGTCATTTTTGGCCCCACTTCAGATATATTTCATTTCATACTATGTTGAAGGTACATGTCTTTGTTTTACAAAAACATTAAAATTAGGTTGCTATGGCAACCAGTATAGTGCCCGCAGGAGTCATTCGGGGTCAATGATAAAGCACATTTTCCTGTTAAATTTCTTGAGTTTAATAGGAATGTATGTGTACCATTTAGTTCATTGAAACATTGCATAGAAAATATTCAGCAAACAATCTTCTGAGAAACATATGATACAGGAAGAGTAAAGTTTTTTTTTGTGAAAGAAAGGTACTCAGGAGGGAGCTGGTAAAGTGTTTATATTTAAAAGAGTGTAAAATGATACTGTCATTATCAATATTTTCAACATGTAAAGCATATGTTCAAATAAGCTTTTATTAATTTATGTTCTCGTCTCAATAAGAATCACGCAAAAAATGGCACACTGAAATTGTCAGATTGTTATGGAAATTACACGGACATAACTTCATGTCGATCAAATAAGTTCATAGCTTAAATAGCACTGTTGCTAAGGAAAACTTGTTGTTTTAGTTTCCCTAGCAACTGGACATGGAAATCTAAATAAAGTTGTTGCAAAATAAACCATTGGTAATGGTGGTGTAAGATTTAAAAGAAAATTCCTAGAATAATTACTTTTAAAATTCAAGAGAATATAATGTCAGTGATATATATATAGTGCAATCATAAAAACAAAAACTAAAATTTAGCACTGTGCCAACATTAAGAATCAGCTAAAATATAAAATTTAGCAGTCTAAAGACAGTTGCTAATTTTGCAGTTTAAATCATGAATCAATTAAAATCACTGAAAATTGGAGACTGTGATGTGTATATAAAAATATTTTTGAACTTTAAAGACAATAGGTAACTAGTTGGAAACACATACATGTATATGTACAGTTGCTAAGCAACCAAAATATCCCTTTCTGCAAGGTCTTTTGCTAATTCTTATAAACATTAGGCTTAATATTTCCAATACTTATTTATGATATAATATACATGGACTATATCATATTGCTTCACACAGTATAATTCTGACAGTAACACGGATACCAAATATGTGCCAAAAGTCAATTGCACACAACTCGATGATGGCTATAGCTGGCAATTGCATTTCCTGTTTTAATTTCCAGGGATACCCTGCTGAATTTGCTATGTATTTGAATTACACTAGAGGATTACGATTTGAAGAAGCCCCAGATTACATGTATCTACGACAGTTATTCAGGATTTTGTTCAGGACTTTGAATCATCAGTATGACTATCAATTCGATTGGACAATTTTAAAACAAAAAGGCAGTGTAGTAGCGCAGTCTGGAACAAATGGACCATCACATTTAGCCACCGCAGGTATGTTATGATAGAAAGATTTGTCACAATGAAAAACCTTGAGTTTTGTAAGTTTTAACAATAATTATGAATTACAGTTGACAGGATCAAATAAAAAAATCCAAGATAAACGGGTCCCTCAGTTCAAAGGTGTGTCACTAAAATAAGATCCTGATTCCTCGCGTGAGTATCTTGGTAATTGCCAGAATACTGGAAGGCCTACATGTATATTGTGTGTAAACTGGAATTTGTGTGAAGATATTTATTCATTGTATGTACTAGAAAGAACAAAACAGAAGGCATATTTTTCAGCACTAGTCATGTCATCACATGATAATTTAATTAAGACGTAAAGCAATTAACCTAGAGATAATTGGTCACTTTCACTTTGAAATTCAGCATCGAGATATTAGCAGTTTTTCTACTTTTCTTAGCTCGAGTTATCAGGCCTTTTTTTCAGTAAGATATAGAAGGAAAATTGCCGAGACCGGCGCTTGATCTTGAAATAGCCGGGTAAATCAAGATTACTGATCAACAACAAGTTTGACTGCAATAGTAAAACAAAATTTATCACCAGTAGATCTCAACAAATTAATGTAGGCGAAAAAATCACAGCACATCATATACCATATGAGTCTAAATTTTTAGCGAGACCCAAATTTAGAGTTTTGTCCCAAAAATTGGGTATAATTTTAGCGAGAAATAATTTTGGTGATTTTCTTATTAAAACAAGATAACTTATTCTTATGATTAGGAATGAATTGTTAGCAATATTCAATTTTAGCAATCTTAACAACTTTGCTAATAGTGCCAAAATTGAATCCTCACTAAATGTTCTGCTTATACGATATCAGTTTTGCTCTCTCCCGACACTGTCATACTTTTTTAAAAAATTTCAATTTGCTGATGATAAGTAACTTAAGTCCCACAGTTGTGCTACATTGTTTAATACAAGACTGGTGACAGTATGGTGCTACATCACGTAAAATATCCCATGCATATGATTTTTTAAGAAAATTGCATAATGAAGAATAGAAATATTAACATTTAGCATATACATACATAGCTCTCTCTCTGTCTGATGAGAATTTACCTCCAATTGGAGAATTTCCTCCTTTTTAAAAAGTTTTGCTGCAATGTTAAATCTTTATTCTCCCAATAAATCCCTACAAATGAACCAATTTCCTCCTTAAAATTAACAATTTATGAGTCACATCCCTGATTTGTGTGTGTGTAAGAGAGAGAGAGGGAGAGGGAGGATATAAAGCATTTTCTCTACCACGTAATTCCAGTATAACTAGTTCACTGTGCACTTTTTTCTTATAGGAGGAAGATGAAATACTGCAAGACATCACAAAACCAAAGATGTTTCTTAAAGACTTTGACAAAGCAGAAATTTTACAGAACTATGTTCTGCTTGCTAGTCTGTGATATGTTACCATGACAACAACTACATACCATCAAAACAGCAACAGGAATACATTTGTTGGCTGGTTCACATATTGTTCCACCATTGAAATGAATTTTAGCAGCAGTTTTGTGTACAAATGTAAACTTAAATAATATGTATGAATATTTTGAGCCAATAACACAAAAACATTGTTATATTTATTTGTATATATTGTTTTTTATGTTTGATTTCTTTCAATGACATTTTTATGACAGTTTTCCAAATAATGAGAAGTTGAGAACTAATGAAATATACCTCAAGCAATCCAAAGGATTTTTCTGTATGAAGTATCTGGTGTAAATGTATCTTCTCTGAACGAAAGTGAAATATTGTGAGATAAGTGTTTGAAAAATTCATGTTTACATTACTTTTACAGAAAGTTATGCCAACTTTTACTGATAAAGTAAATGTTAGGTCACAGATACAATCATTTTAAAATCAAGTTCACAATATGATTCTCATATCTTTGATTTTTCCAACAATGTGGAAACTCATTTTTTCAAGGTTCCTTAAAAGAGAATTTTGAGTCTGGGCCCAAAGTCACAAAATTTACTCAGTACTTATGGCACACTTATTTTATTATTTTGACTTCGTGCGTATTGTTGTTCATAAAACTTCTGAATGTGTTCAAATAGGAACCACATTTTTTTTTTGTTTCATTCACATCAATAACATTGGGTCAAATGCAAGAAAAAAAATCATTGTGTATGATTCTTAATATTTTTTAACATACTCAAAATTATTTTTGTAAATTTATAATTTGCATCATTGTATACAGTTATTTTGCTTTAAATAAACAATAATATCCAGTTGTGTAATGATTTAGTGTGCTTTCATCCTAAAATCATAAAAATGTTGGTAAATTAAATTTTGAGTAAATTTTGGTGACTTTGAATGCCATAACAATAAATAAACACAAATGATATGGTGGTCATGAGATGAAGCATAAATTTGCAAGAGTTATTGCCCTTTGATAATTTTGATGGATCAACTTGCTCAATTTTTCTCCATAAACAGCCAAACCAATCATTGTAGTAGTAAAAATTAATCAGTCTTAACTTAATAATTTTTACCTGAATATGTTTTCCAAAGTATTTTTGCATTGGAATACTTTACCGGTCTTTAACGGGGAATAACTCTCGCATAATGATTAATGCTTCTTGAAATTTATCATTGAAATTTTTACCCATTATTTGCTCATTTTATCAGCAAATGCTGCGTCTTCGAGTCTCATCATACTGCATAATGGATTATCTAATCAAATGTTGTATAGAAACATTGTCAGTGTCAATAGCTACTGAAATATAAACTTTTTACTTTGAAAAGTTTGATCATCCTTTTCTCCCAGTCATTACAATCTTTTAAGGTTTACAAACATAAGTATGTTTCTCATTGCTTGTAGAACAAGTATAACTGGTAAATGGTATACTTTACAGGGAAAATAGAATATGTGTATTGTTTGCATACAAAATATATAATTATCATAGATATTGTATACATATATATATTGACATTTTTGTTTTAGTAGTTTGCTGTTTTGTGTACAGAAGTTGATTTTGTTAAGAATAAGAGTTGATGTAGATACATAATGATATGTATACTAGAGTTGAGTTTGTAAATACATGTATATAAGTTAATATAAACATCTGTCTCTGTCAAGACATGAGTCAATATCCAATTTGTTTCTGTATACAGAAAGTGATGTTTTTAGATTATGAGTTGACACAGAACTTTACCTGTATACAGGTGATTTTAGTGTATGAGTTGAAACACAGAATTCTGTCTGTAAACAGGTGATTCATAGTGTATTAGTTGACACAGAACTCTATCTGTATATAGGTGTTTATTTGTATGAGTTGAAAAACAGAAGTCTTTGTATACAAGTGATTTTTAGTGTATTAGTTGACACAGAACTCTATCTGTATACAGATGATTTTAGTGAATGAATTTATACAGAACTTTCTGTATACAGAAATGGATGTTTTAGTATACACAAGATGATAGAAACATGAGAAAGTATATGAGTCGATACTGAGAACTGTTTCTGTATACAGAAATGGATTTTTAGTATACAAGTAGATATAAGATCTTGTTTTTATTATATGAGTCAATACTGAGAACTCTCTGTGTACAATTATTGATTTTTAGTTGATAGAAAGTGATATTTACTGTACGAGTTTATACAGAGAACTTTCTGTGTACAGATATTGATTTTTAGTATACACAAGTTGATAGAAAGTGATGTTTATAGTATACGAGTTGATATAGATTAACAGTGATTTGTTTTCGGTAAAGGTAAGCGGATTCATAACTCTACAAGCTGATACCAATACATAGTGATGTGCTATCTTATGAATCTCATGCTGTGTAAAGGCATTTATAGTCTAGCGAAGGAAATTGTTATGCGCATAAAATGACATACCTTTATAAAAGCTTGACTCAAGCACTGCAATACTTAGTGAAAAGTCATGAATATTCATTTCGTTATAATTCTCATGGTAATTAAACAAGTTTTAAAAATCCAGAACATCTGGAAAAATAGAATAGATGTTACATTTATACAAGTCTAAAAAATATGTAGTGATGCATAGGGTGTTAAATGTAAGTCTGAAAGATATGTAGTGATGCAAAGGTGTTGGTCCAGAAAGCTTTGTTGGCAAGAGTGTCCTGCTAGTGTTCAGAAGGTCCTGGGTTTGATTCTGAGTCTGACCACACATATCCCTCCTCTTACTGCAATTGGTTCTCAACTAAATAACTTGCTGTGGTGTGTGTTAAGAATCTTGTTGATTTCTGGGGTCAGAAATCTTATTATGAGGGGAAATGCATTGATCAGAGGGCATTGGCCCAGATAGCATAGTTTGTAAGAGCATCTTGCTTGTGTTTGGAAAGTCCTGGATTCTGTTGCCTGTCTGACTGAATATTTTTCACCACCAGCCAAATATAAATAAGATCAAATCAACCATTTAAAGTTGGTGTCATAATTGCAGGACTCATGGCAACAAATCATAAATGTTGTTAGAATTTTATGCCACATTATATTTCGAAAGTTTGTGTGCCAGTCTTTCAATTCATAAGGTGAGAAAATTTCTGTTATCAGTAGACAAAGTGTGCTTATGCTCTTAACTCAACTACCCCTGGGAAAAATGGATTTGGACCAGTCGATATGAGTTTTTAGGATGTACGAGTTGATTTAAGATCATTATGTATGAACAAACAGATATCAAGAGAAAATCTCTGTATACTTGAATCATAATATAAGCTACATTTTGTGTCAGCATGTTTATTGTAGATTATCAGGTCATAAAATTTGACAGGTGCTTGCTAGTGAAATTGATGAAATAAGTACATTTGGTTTGGTTTCAATGATAGGTACTTTTGAAAAATTTCAGACAGTTCTTGGTTGTAAATTGCTATGAGATTAGCTTGTAAGTGATGTTTGTAGTGTAAAGCTATATTGTTCATCTAAGGTTAAGTTGGTTAACATATCATATGTTGTCAAATTATTAATTTCAGTTAATGTAATGCTAAAGGAGATAAATTTTTGCGCAGTGTACTTAAATAAGCCACTATCCTTCTGTAGGTCAATTTATAAGGTTAAATGTGAAATGGATTTACTTTCAATAATTTTCTTTTTTGAATTATTATTCAGATGTTTCCATTTAGTACAGTTGGTGCATTGAATAAGGTTGTTATGTGTATACAACGTATTTTGCAACCATAAAGATAAAACAAACAGTTTATGTAGAATGTGTTTTTATTTCTTCTGCAATCGAATTGATCTCTGTAATGCTAAAGTGAGGATGTGGTATGGATTTTAGTGTTGTATATATATTTTGTGTTCATACATTCTCATAAATTCTGTGATGAAAAAATCATATCATTTTTCATTGTTTGTTTCATTCATAACCATTGTTACCATGTTTTGTTTTAATTTATTAAGTTTTTTTTAGTGCTTGGATGATTTTTGGATACATTTCTCCAGAGAATTGATTACAAACAATTTTTATTGCAAAATCACTTACCAAATAAGATTCATCAGAGGTTCTGCCTTTTGACATGAAAATCAAATGTTTTGCATAACTATGGTTATTGATTCTGCCATTTGATATTTCCAGTTTGTTTAATGTCTAGTTTTTATTTAATCTAGTTTCACTCTCTCTATCTTGATAAAACACATATTCATATTGGCAGTGAAATGACAAATGGAAAAGCTTGGATTTGTCTCTTTGTTATGGTTTATAATTCTACCTATCTCATTTTATATATATATATATATATATATATATATATATATATATATATATAAATATATATATAAGTTTTATTCTCGAGTAATGTTCAATGCTATATTGTCATTATGCATGTATCTTATTTCCATTTTGTAAATTTAACTCTAGAAACATATTAGAAACATTCATTTCATTTTGGATTTTTATAATGACAATTGTTGCAATATCTATATATTTCCTGCAAATTTCCTCGTAAATAATGAGTTCAGTCATGATATTTTTTATTTTGATTCTTTTGTTTTTTATCTAAACTGCCCTATTTTAACCTAGTGTGCTTGTGTGTGTGAAGACCATACCTATAAGTCGTGAAAAATTAGTACCATGCATTTTCTTTTGTTGTCATACATTTTGTTTTTTAAATATTTGAAATGAATGACATTGTGAAGTTCTAGATTAGGTGGAGAACAAACATAAGTAAAAAGATAGTATAACTAATCAACCCCTGGAAAATAATGGACTCTTCCTTAGATCAGTGACTCATTCCAAATGTGTCCTTAGGGGTGAACGAGTTATTTTGATAGCAAAGGGAAAAAATAACAGTGTACATGTAGTGGATTAAAGCTGTCATGCCAATTGTTTATGTTTAACCTGAAGGCAATAACCATGTGTATTATTTCTCAGTTTATGTAAATAAAAGTTGTTTTTCAAATATATAGTTCACTTTATATTGATTTTAGACTTAACATTTTTCTTCAACATTCAACGGAAGAATTTTTTTTTCAAACTCATTTCCAATACTGAATGTTTGTAATCTAGTTTCAGACAAGGTTGGAATGTTTGTGGAAAAGTAATGTCGGTGTAGTGTACCTATTATATAGCTAAAAGAAGCATTCACCACTTTATCTTAATATTAATAGAAGCAAATTTTTTTTTGTGGCTGGGGTATCAATGGCTATTTAATTCAGATTTACAATATTTTATACACTATTTTGGTAATGATGTGCTGGATGCAGTTTTCATAAAAAAATGTCACTAGATTTTCATGATTGTGGCTAGAGGTATGTCTGGCACTTCCATATATATATGTATATATATATATATATATATATATATATATATGATTGTAGATATCTGTAATTGTAAATATATCAGAAATTGTAGATATATCAGATTGTAAATGTCTAATTGTAGATATCTGTAATACATGTACCAGTAAGTTATTTAAATTTTGTACAGTGACATCTGTTCTATATTACAAAGTTGATATCTTGTTATGTTCACAGAACTGGTAACTTATCTTGTCTTACTTGATATCTGGGCAGTTGTTACTATAATATTGTTACTGTGATATCCATACAGTTTGATATCTACATTGTTATAAGCAAAGTTGATGTCTGATAAGTGTCATACAGTAATAATTAACTTTGTTTCTAACAGAGTTTTTATATTGTGTCTATAATTCTGATATCTGAGGTTTTTTCTACATGTAAGTAGTGATGTCAAATCTAGTTTTTTTATGTCATGTGTATATGATAAATATCTGTGTTTATTTATACAGTTAATCTCGTATGTCATTAATAAAAGAAACACCCTTCTGAATGATAACTGATATTAATTCAAGTCAAATCTTGTTAATAGGAGCACTGACTTTGTTTTTGTAATTTCAGTCATTTTAAATGGCATGTATCATTTGAAAAGTGTGTCCTTGGGACCCAAATGTCATAGTTCAGTCTACTGTTTCTTGAAAATAAACACATCCTACAGAATGCACATTAATTTGCTAGTCTGTTGTTTTGTTTTCAGTGGTGGTAGATATATATGAAATTGATCTAGATGATTTTCAACAGTCATGTCAGTTTCATGGCAGATTGCACCACATTATGACTAGCAATACATGAATATATTCAGGATTCACATTTGTTATAGAAGAATACTTCTAAATAGATTCTATACAAACATTCCTATATATCTGGCAGAATTTGCATGGTATAATTGTATTATTTTATCTTTCTGTTTATTTGTCATTTTTTTGTTTTGTTTTCATCATCGCAGTTTTCTTTTTAGTTTACCTGTTTATCTGTACATGTGTTTTATGCCTTGTTTTTTCTTTAGTTATTAGCAGCACATTGCAGATATATAAGCTTGACAGTGTATGAGAGAGTTTTGTCATTTTACATTTTACTTTTGTTGTTTTAGCATGCATACTGTAAATTCAGAAAATTTCGCAAGACTTTATTTTTCGCAATACACAAATTCTAAATTTATTCGCTTTATTTCCCGATTTTTAATGTCCATTTCGCCATACTATTATGCTTCATTGGGTGATAAGGTCATTTTGTGAGTGAATGTTCTGCCAAATTATGCTTAAATAAAATTCTTGCAAATAAAACTGAATTTACAGTAATTCATTGAGGTATATACTAATGATGGATGCAGTGGTTGATACATGGAAAAATAACTGTAGCTTATATTGCTAAATTCTTTGAAGTATATATATTTTACATAAGATCTCAGAATTAGATTTGTGTGTTGTGTTTACCTGTGTCACTTTCTTGGAGTTTTTTTTTATAACGATCACATAAAGTCAAAATTTTAAATCTTCCTGCCAACTGATCACTTATTTTCAGACGATTAAAATGAAATGATTTACTCTTGACTTATCTTTTGTTTTGATGAAAAGGTTCTCATGGATAACGATGAATTGCTGAGGTAAAATCTTTGTAATTGAGTAGAAAAGGCGTCAGTTTACTATGGTAAAAATATTTCCTGTATTGCAATCTGATTTGACTGCGCATGCACTAGCAGTAAAAGCTATGGTGAAAACTTATACAATGTATTTACAGTAAAATGATGGCTATGAAGGGAAAAGGCAAAAGTTGCTGTTAACAAAGGTTACGTTTGAATTGCCTCTATAGGCAGATGCCCTCTAAACAAAGGTGACCTTTAATGCAAGTTTGACTATACTATAGTATTTTGTTAGGGATGAAAAGTAAATGACTTCGGATGAGACGGTAAAAACATAGATCCCGTGTCACAGTAGGTTTAGGCATCTTAAAGAACCCACACTGCTCAATAGCCGTACATGCCGAACATAGGCCAAAATTTGAAGCCCTTCACTGGCATTTGGTGACGTCTCCATATGAGTGAAAGATTCTTGAGTAAGAGTTAAATTACAAGAAAAAATGACAGTAAAATGCACCAAAGCTTGGGCATGCACTCATCTGTATCCATATGACTAAATGTATTGTTGAATATATTTATATGTGATTTACAATCCGTATGGGAAAATATGAAAAGAAAGATACTGCATGTAAAAATTGCAGTCAACCATTTTTCTGAGATATAGAATTAAAATCTGTGCCCGAGACCATAAACAAGGAACAATCTGAGACAAGTCCCAATTTATGTCCCGATTCACTTTACTCCGATGTTTGAACATTATTCTTACTATAATTTAATAACCAACCAAGAGGACTGGTATACAACGCGTTAAAAATAAAGTAGGCAGCACGTTATGTGGCATAAAAAGGGTAATAGTTATATACCTTTTTAAAAACATTTAAAACGTTTTGTAAAATGCTAATACATGACCGAAGTCAGTAATTTATACATATAATATGTATAATGTATATAATACACGATATTCAAGATAAAAGTAAATTAGTATATGTACATTAGATAAGATATATGACTCGGAATATATACTTGGGTACATGTACCGGATTAAATTTACACCGTCCCGATTGTTAATGTAAACGTATGGCCAAAACAAGCCAACAGAGAAAGAAGTGTTGGCCTCTTAAACCTGTTTGCTCAAATAAGACGTTGTTTTCGAAAGCCAAAGGGTTAAACTCGTCCCGAAATACTCTAGGGCGGCAATGACAGTGACATTTGCGTTTATTTATCCAGATGCGAACATAGGAGGCAGCCATTCGCTCTTATGAATTACTTAAGTCAGCTACATGCCATACTTAGGTATTTTATCATTTGCATATGGAGTTTATATTTCACAAATGATCAGATATGCGAGGGCATGTTCAACATATGACCATTTCATATGCAGAGGTACATTACTAGCTGACAAATTATTGAAACAGGGATATCGAAAGACGCGTTTGATGTCAATATTCCGCAAATTTTACGGTTATAATTTTCATTAAGTTAAATGTTAAGTTACCTTTTCGAGAGCCGGCCTGGCTCATTCGGTAGCACGCTCGACTCTTGATCGTGAGGTCGTGAGTTCGAGTCCAGCCGGCGGCAGGTTGGTTTCCTGTCTGTTGGGTGAGACAGTAAAAACCCTGGTCCCGTGTCATAGTAGGTGTCGGCACGTTAAAGAACCCTCACTGCTGAATGGTCGTAAGTGCCGAGCATAGGCCAAAATTTGAAGTCCTTCACCGGCATATGATGACGTCTCCATATGAGTGAAATATTCTTGAGTGGGATGTTAAACAATAATAAACAAACAAACCTGTTCGATGGCGGGTGTCGAGACGTCTGTACCAATTATGACAAGGATTCGTTCCTCACGTATTTCATTTTAATTTGACTGTGGACTAATGGCGGGTGTGACCGGTCGACAGGGGATGCTTATTCCTCCATGGCATGATCCCACCTCTTGATTTCAAGAGGTCCGTGTTTGTCCATTGTTTACCAGATTTTGTACCTATATCCTGGACATTCTAATGATTAATACCTTGGTATCTGAGACTTTTTATGTTGAGAAAGATTGTCTAAGAATTTCTTAATGGTCCATAAGCCTACTCAAGTTGAGAAAATTCTCAAAATTTGAGTAAAATCTTGAAGTTGCGCAAAAATTTTGTCTGAGAATAGTTTTATGGCCCTGTGCCTTTTTTAGCTGACCTGAGCCGAGGGCTCAAGTGAACTATTGTGATCACTCCCTGTCCGTCGTCCGTCCGTAAACCTTTCATATTTTTGACTTCTTCTCTGAAACCACTGAAGGGATTCTGACGATACTTGACAGGAAGCAAGTGTTCTTTGTCCTTTACCAAGTTTGTAGTTTTCAGCCAGATCGGCCAAAGGGTGGATCCAGCGCGGTGCAGAATATGTCCCAAAAGGCACTCCTCTTTAAAAATATTTTCCAGAACCGCTGCATGAATTGAAAAACGGATTAATTATGAGTGATCTACATGCATGCATGATTCAAGTTTGTATTTTTTCATAAAAATCGGAATATTATTTTTTGACTCCTGTTTTAGGTCTTTTCAGACTTTGTCAGTAGGAATATCAATTTTTGTTGCGTTTTTGAGGTCTTTCAGATTTTGTCATTTTCATTAATTTTTGCATTATTTCCTCAATTATTTCCCCTTTCATAGTGATGCATTAAAGTGTTTTACTTGTATATAGTTGAAGAAATGTTTTTGTGCAAGAAATTTGTCTAAATTTTATTTCTAGAATTTTTTATGAATTTCTTAAAACAACAATATTTATGTTTCTTATCCAGATCAGCCTACATATACATTATTGTTCTTGGTCTTCTTTCTACATTTGTAGATGGTTCTCAGGTGAGCGATTGAGGCCCTCTTGTTTTTGTTTTGTTTTTTCCTTGTTTTGGTTTTAGTTTTTTATGCCACTCTCAATTTTTTCAGTCATATGATTTAGGCAGTTTTAAAGGCTAGGAAAGAACTCGGTTACAATGTACCCGGGAAGAGACTACCGGCCTACCGCAAGTAAGCAAGAATTTTTTATCACAAAGTCTGCCGAGGTTCCAGTGCCGGAGAAGGACTTACGGCCACTGGGCAGTGAAGGGTCTTTAATGTGCCGACACCTACTGTGCCACGGGGCCTCGATTTTTACTGTTTCATCCGAAGGACAGGAATCCGACCTGTTGCAGGCTGGACTCGAACTCACGACCTTACTATCCAATGTCGAGCGCGCTATCGACTTAGCCAGGCCGGCTCTCAATACTGGCAGCTTTACCATTGGCATTGTCTGTCAATGTCATACATTTTCTGTTATCACGATTCCCTTTGTTTGATTAGATTGTGCGTTTGAGTCCATATAGGACAGAGAAAAATAGAATTTTTGCGGAAAATAAGAACGTACATCAAAGTATTTCTAAATATACTACAAACATTTTTTTGAAAATGTTTGGTCCAGAAATGTGAAAGTTGTCTATAAAACCTTATGTAAAATACTGGTAGAAATTTACCTCTATTCCGGCGTGTTTAGTTACTAAACTGAACAGTGGTGATGAATTGCGAACTGTATAGGGGCCGTTTCAGTAATTATAAAATTATTTAGATAGTTCGAACCTCGGTCTTTCGTGAAATACTAGTTAATGTACAAAACCACTAATACCCAGCTTGCTCGCGCCTTTCATGGCATTAACGGCCTTGCAGGATGTAATGTAGGCCTAGAAAATAGGAGCAGAGGAGCATTTGCCCTCTAAAAATATGGTATATTCTGTTCCAAGGGTAAATTTGACATAAAATGTGATTAGTGATCTTAAGTTTTAAATAATACATTTAAATTATACGCGAAAAATAACCAAAACACAATTATAATTTGTTTAAGTACCGACTGTTTTTGTAGCCGCTGTTTCTAAGTAAGCCGATAACGTGACTACTTCGGAACACCGTCTATTTATATAAATGAAAGAATAAAATTGAATTATGCTTCTCCGGCCCCATGGGCCTCCCGAACATGTTGCAGTGTTAAACAGTCTGCAAATGAAACCGTAATGGTGAGGTCACCAATCAATCAAGCAACAGTCTGATGATCAGCGGAATTATCCTACACAAGACCTCGTTTTAGAACCGATTAACATGGTTTGATTTGAAACCTTTGAACAATATATAAACACAGTTTATATGGAACATAAAGTTGCCACCTACATCTGTTTCGCTAATTAAACAGAAATTTTGATAAAAATTACTCTTTCAACACCACAAATCTTATCTCAGATATGAAGCACATATTTAGACCTGAATTGCATTGTCGCCATTGACGTTTAAAACTCAAATTCTGTCGAACTGTTTTCTTACTTCCCAAGATCTTACAATGGGCTACTAAAACGGCTCTTGATCCTGTTAGCATTTCTCTCCGAACGAATGAAACATTTCTGCTCAATTCAATATTGATCTTTGACACAACCCCTTCAAATTTTATTTTATGTCAAATATCTTTAACCACGTGAAAAGGTTCTATATATTAAATTTGCATATGGTAAACGTGTTTGATCACCTGTGTTCACCTGACAAAATAAGTTGGTAATACAGGCTGTTCTGTTGATTTTTTTAAACCATCGCCATGCAATTACAGAAATTTTGATGATTTTCTAAGATTCCCAGGGCTCAATCTTGTGGATGGATTTATGGAGTAAATTCTGTGCAGTTACGTATTGTACAAACGAATTCATTTCACGTAAGATAATGGATCCAGATATGAATGCCTTTGAGAAAATTGCGAAAATACCTATGACATGCAATTGTAAATAATGTTGAAAGCTAATGATCATTTGAAAAGAATCATGACTTCATGGTATAAAGTTAATTTATGTTTACTGCATCATGTTTTCTCTGTGACTAGCAGTGACGAGGTAAAAAACAATGGCAGGTATGAACTATAGTAACTAATTCAAACTTCTGGTAGATCAGGGCCCAAAGTCACCACATTTACCCAGTACTCAAGTTCAGCTTTTATTTCATTATTTTGACTATAAAATCGTTTGTAAAATGTTTGGGTTTGAATGATTATGAAGCATATTATTCACATAAAAAAATTGCGTCATACTCAGAAATTTTTCCTGTATGACATGAATATGTTGAGTCTACTCAAAATTTGAGTACGGACACAAACTTTATTTTAATATTTCGAAAGTTTTCTTCAAAATGAGCAATTTGATTTAATTACTTCTTACCCTTTACAATAACATGCCGTCAAAATCGTTTGTAAAATGTTTAAATCCTAAATTCAGGGGATTAGATGAGTAGGCAAGTGAGAATTTCTTAAGTAAAGTTCTTAAATTTTATGCTGTCGGGTATTTAGTGAAGGTATCTATAATAGCTGAATAGTATCAAACCTAGTCCTTTAATATAAGGCATTGGTGAAGGTTCATTTCGGTTAATATATGTATTTTAGTGTATATGTTTTTTACTGATTTCAGCGTTTTGACTTATATTTACGTTTCAGTGGCGGATCCAGATTCTTTGAAAGGGGGTGGGGGTGAGTATCAATACATTAGCAATAAAAATTGCGTTCGTTTATCGATCGTTAATGCACGTAAACTGTTGCATTCTGGAAACAACGAATCTAAAGGACTCGTTAGGGTTTGAAGAAAAGATAGAGAGAAAGAAAAGTAAAAAAACAGAAAAAAAGAAAAAAAAACAGAGAAACAGAGGGGAGAAGATAAAGAAAGACACGGAGAGAACAAAGGAGAAAGAGCAGAAAACGAACGCACGGGAGAAGAAAAAGAAAGAAAGGAAGCGACGAACAAAATAAAAACGTTTATACAGGAGACACAAGAGGACAAAGGAAAAGACAATGGAAGACAAAGACAAGAAAAGAAAACACAGAGGGCACACCCCACGAAGAGAGCAAAGGGAACACCAGCCAAGAGAGACAAGAAAAAGACAAAGAAGCTGAAAGAAAGAAGAAAGTAAATAAAAAGAGACGAAAAGAAGAAGAAAAGGCGAGGAGCAAGAAGACGCAAGAAGGCAGATCCGACGAAGGAAAGAATGAAAGAAACGCAGAGCAAAAGGTAGGAAAAGACAGGAAAAAAAGTAAAAGGACCAAAGGAGAGGGAAACGTAGCGCGACAAGACACAAGAGAGAAAACGAAGGAAAAGAGACCGGAAAGGAGAAGGCGAGAGAAAAAGGTAAGCAAAGAAAGCAGCAACGAAGAAGAGGAGGAGAGAAGAACAAGGAAAAAAAAAAAAACAAGGAGCACAGGAAAAAAAAGCACAAAAAAGAGAAAAAATGAAAACAGAAAATGCGTATGATTATGAAGCATATTATTCACATAAAAAAATTGCGTCATACTCAGAAATTTTCCTGTAAAAATGAATGAATATGTTGAGTACGGTACTCAAAATTTGAGTACGGACTCAAACAATATTTTAATATTTCGAAAGTTTTCTTCAAATGAGCAATGATTTTGATAATTACATCTATTTACAATAACATGCCGTCAATATATACACATGTCCAGTTACATGATACATTTTGCGTGTTTTAACCTTAAAATCATGTAAAGTTAGTTGAGCTTGAGTACTAAGTAAATTTGGTGACTTCGGGCCCTGAAATCACCCAAATTTATTCCAAACTCAAGTTCAACTAATTTATCGTGATTTTAAGGTAAAAACGTGCACACTGAACTTTTTGCTGCATCTGAATAGGCCTGTTTTACAAACGACTCAGGTGGTATTGTCAAAATAATAAGATAAAAGAAATGAGCTTGAGTACTGATTAAATTTGGCGATTTCGGAGTTTAGAAAGAAACTCGCAACTAATCCGATGTAGAATAGTTTCCTTTGGATTTTGCTTAAACAAAATATTACAAGGGAAATAAAAGGCTGTGCTCTCGATTTTCTAGTAAAATTATACGAGTTATTTCTCTTTGAATACTAGTACGTAACACTGCCCGTTGCTTTGGCAGAGAGTTGAAAATGTGTACTGCAAAGAAGCTGTTTATTAAGCAGACTTGATACTCTATAACAAATTTGTGAATATTGAGTATTTTACTGGTTTTTTAACGCCTGAATGGTTGGAAGGAATGTAAATGTCTAACATGAAT
This sequence comes from Atrina japonica, assembly GCA_030159075.1. Taxonomy (NCBI): domain Eukaryota; kingdom Metazoa; phylum Mollusca; class Bivalvia; order Pterioida; family Pinnidae; genus Atrina; species Atrina japonica. The sequence goes on from BROG01000548.1 coordinate 437,701, forward strand.
AACATAGTCAGTTTAATTAATTAACAATACCCAAGAAATATATTAGTCAAATTTGATTAATCCTAAATTCAGATTAGCTGAGTAGGCAAGTTGAGAATATTTTAAAGTAAATTCTTAAATTTTATGCTGCCGGGTACCATTCATAGAAGAAGATAGTGAAGGTATCTATAACTACTGAATCAAACCTAGTCCTTTAATATAAGCCATCGTTGGTTCAATTCGTTTACTTTCAAAATTTTTATCGGATATTTATTTTATTGTCAATGCTGATTACAGCGAAGTCTTATATAATACGACTACAGTGGCGGATCCAAGATTCTTTGAAAGGGGGAGGGGGTGAGTATCAACTTCTACAATAGCATAAAATTGCGTATCGATGGTAATGCACGAAACTGTGCAATCGATCTGGAACAACGAATCTACAGGACTGGATAGTAACTAATTTTGTTAGAAAATATTAACGCAGTGACCTAGGAAGAAAATCAAAAGTGTGTGGGGGCACATTTCTTATAAAAATGTTTTTCCCAGTTTTTTTTTTTTTTAATGTTTTCATGTCTTTTGATTATGCAATAAATATTTACGACAGTGGGGTCTAGACAATTTTAAAAGGTAGATGTTTTGAGGCTGGTGACATCAAATTCTACTTATGCATAGCCTATATCATCAAAAACCTACTGAAGATTTAAAGTTGGAGTGGGTGTCAATTTAAAAACTATTCGGCAAGCAGAGCGAGACGCGAAGATTTTGGGAAATTTGTTTTTAATTTTCTAACCTTTTATAGAAAAATTAAAGGTTTCACACCTATTTCATCAACTTTAGGGGCACGCTCTCCCTGGTCACTACGCATAATTTTAAGTCTTTGATTAATTGTGAGGCAATATTTCATTAGGGGTCATGTTTTACGCATCTAATAAAAACATTTTTTTAATTTGGAAACGCTTAGAAGCATTTTTCTGCGACCAGACGCGAAAATGCGCCTAGTAATCTGATAGTAAATTACCCTTCTCAAAAGAAGTTTGGAGCAAAACGTTAACTAAAATCGGGGTAGAATTTCTATCTAGTATCCTGCATCTAGACATTAAATTATGACCTCTTTATCGTTAAAAATATTTTTGATAGATTAATTCGGAATCCCAGATACTTATTCTCCAGCTTCCAGACAGAATCATCGTTTCCCCATGGTCCATATGGGTGCTTCCCAGAAATGTTCAATAGAGTCCATTATCACACTGAGACTCGTTTTATTTGGTCCAAATATTTCACAAAATTATCAGAGGCAGATACAGAAATTTTCTAAGAGGGTGCGTAAAGTTGTTGTTATTATTATTGGGGGGGGGGGTGACAAAATGCCATACACGTGAAAATGGTGCGTTCATTCCGTGTAAAGAGTTGGATATTATCGATGATTAGGGTGATAATAACACAGGATGTATATTTTGATCCAATACAAATTGTGTTTATAAATAAATTTTCATATTCATACATGCTGAAAAAAACGAAAAAATCTTTACCGATATGTAGGGCAAACACATCCCATAATGCAAAGCCGATAGACCTAAATAAAAATATACCTACATAGCGGAGGGTATAGCATTATATAATTTATAACTGTTTTCGCCGAGTGCAGCAAGTCTCCAAAATTTCAGTAGGCCTAATTCAAAAGCTCTGGGAATAATTTTTCAGAATTCTAGACATGATGATAATACAAAAAAATCAATTTTTCAAAGGGAGAGTTGTAACCCTTGCAACCCCCTCCCTTGAATCCGCCAATGGACTAGTATCAACCCATTCACTGGTCGTGATTTTATTAATTTTATTTGAATATTTATCTCACCTTCTCAAGACGATGTTTGATTTTCCACATCCAAACAATAGTTTTTTTTATGGAGATATCACCAGCTTTACGTGAAGTGTTACAAATTTTGGCCGGTGCTATGGGCTGATGCCATTACAATGAGTCATGCCTACCATGACACAAGACGTCGGATTTAAGTTTCATCAGAAAGATCACTTAGTATGCCGCTACCACTGTATAAGTCCTTAATAATCGAACCCGGTAACTTTCGCTTCCGAGTAGAACCCTCCTCTACCATTAGACCACCACGAGCGGTTGTTTAATTTGTTTAGTAATTAGGTTTCTATGATGTCCTTTGCTAATTTTTAATTTGTAATCAATTAAAAATGGGTTGAAATATTGTACTCTACTCATTTTTAATACATGTATTACAAATTAAAAATGAATAAAGGACTATGATGCACAAATGATAACATTAAGAGTTTCATATAAATCGGAATTATTGTCCCTCATATAAACCTTGTAATATTGAGATGAATGATACATGGCAAGGGACACACACGCCAATCACCCCATTTCAGTTGATATTCTGTGTCTTTGGCAGCCCCATAAAGAGCATGAAATTTTTATCATTTTAATCAAAACAACAAACTTTCGGAACCGTTTTTCTTCAGGACTTTGGTATCTTAATTCACGTGAGTCTGAACTATCCGTAAACACATTTAAGTAGATTCTCCTGTGCAATTGGGGAGGAGAGAACAGGACAGACCATAATACATGTATATATAAAGACGTGTTTACGGAGAGAATTCCGTGTCTCTGTGCTTATTTTTAAAAAATAGATATATAAAAATACACTTGCAATAACGGTCGTTTCTACACATAAATACACGAATTGGTTGAACAGGCTTCTCTAAGTGTTTGTTTATTGTTCTTTAACGTCTCGCTCAAGAATCTTACACTCATATAGAGACATCACTAAATGCCGGTGAAGGGCTTCAAATTTTGACCTATGCTCGGCACTTACGGCCTTTGAGCAGTGAGGGTTCTTTAACGTGCCGACACTTATCCGTATACATGTACTCGTCCGTCGAAATGTATAACACCAGGATCTACCAAACAACACTGCAACCAGAAGTAAGAAGTGCACAATACCAAAGATGGAGAACGTTTGAAAGAGAAATGAGAAAACTAGGATGGGTGAAGCTCGGGCGTAGTTAATACAGTTACTAAAAAACAAAGTGACGGAACTACACCAATCTCATATAATATGCCAATGACAAGATGAAGATAGGTGACCTGTGGTCATCACATGAACGGGTGGTTATATCAGTCGTTACGTGCGGTTGCTGTTTGAGTATGTGGAGCAGGGTCGAGTCGGCCCCAGAGGTTCCTGGCATTTAATCTATACAATTTGTAAGAAAGTGTCTCGAGTCCGAAAAAACAAATATAGCTTCTAAACAGCAACGATGTGTTGAACAAATGTTTTCAACATCACCACAGTGGACTATTATGTTATTAGCGGTGGTTGATTGATAAATGAGTAATGATTTGGGGAGACGTATGGCACAACTTTTTCAACACAATATACTTCAGTGTCTATACACTTTTTCCAGCGATGTTTAAGAGCCTCATTTCCACATTTCAAGAAGTCTCTTTCTTGACTGTCTAGATTGTTTGTTTGTTTGTTTATTGTTGTTTAACGTCCCACTCAAGAATATTTCACTCATATGGAGACGTCACCAAATGCCGGTGAAGGGCTTCAAATTTTGGCCTATGCTCGGCACTTACGGCCATTGAGCAGTGAGGGTTTTTTAACGTGCCGACATCTACTGTGACACGGGACCACGGTTTTTACTGTCTCATCCGACAGACTGGAAACCAACCTGCCGCCGGCTGGACTCGAACTCACGACCTCACGATCAAGAGTCGAGCGCGCTACCAACTGAGCCAGGCCGGCTCTTGACTGTCTAGAAAGTCTTCCACTGTATGTACATGTAATATAAAACAAATCTCAGATACCGATGTATAAATTTCTAGGAATGGCGTCCAGGATATAGAAACGAATTTGGTAATAAATGGACAAACACGGACCTTTGGAAATCAAGAAGTGGAATCAGGTATGACATCATCATCTGTCTGGAAGTGGGTACCGGAAATTGCCTTTTTCAATTTTTGGAATAGAAGGTGGAGCGGGATCAGGGCCCGAAGTCACCAAATTTACTCAGTACTCAAGCTCAACTAACTTTTCATGATGTTAAGGTAAAAACACGCTTAATTTATTCTGTAACTGGACATATTTGTATATTGACGATATACAATTGTGAATCATGATAAAAATTATTGCTAATTTGAAAACTTCCGAAATATTAAAAGATAGTTTGAGTACCGTACTCAACGTATTTATTCATTTTTTTTTTACAGGAAAGTCATAAATATATAAAAAAAATTCAGATACCAAAGTATAAATCAATAGAATGTCCAAGACATAGATACAAATCCAGTAAAATGGACAAACACGGACCTCTGGAAAGCAAGAGGTTTGATCAGGTGCCATGGAGGAGTAAGCATCCCCTGTCGACCGGTCACACCCGCCATGAGTCCACATAGTTGACATATGTATGAAAATTCTCCTTATTGATTGACAAAACGTCGTCGATATATCTAAATGTCAAATAAAAGGACACCGCTACTTTTTCTTCTTTTGATTCAGCAGTTTCTGAATGAAGTCTGCTTCGTATGAATAAAAGAACAGGTCGGCCAATAAAGGAGCACAATTGGTTCCCATAGGAATGCCGACAGTTTGTTGAAAGACCACGTCTCCGAACATTACAAAGATATTGTCTACTAGAAATCCCAACATCTCTTTTTATATCAACTTCGGTGTATTTATGTGTAGAATCAGAGTGTTGTTTGACGAAATAAGTATCCTGATAGCCAATCACTAGATATTTAAATTTTCGGGTACAACCTTTAGTGAAAAAACAGTTGTTTATGATGCTGAAAAGTCTTTCTTTTAATTTTATATGTGGAATAGTAGTGTAAAGAGTAGAGAAGTCATAAGTTTTGATACTGTGAATTCGAGAAAAATTGTGTGCCTTTAAATTTTCTAAAAGCTGTTTAGAATTTTTAAGTATCCACATCTGATTTACACTGCTTCTGGAGTAAGCAACTGTACAGTATTGTTGAAGTTTCTCCTTAACGGCTGTCAATATCTTGGTAAGGAGTAAAGATAAAGGTTTGGTAGAACATTTGCTGGATCCTGCTATATATCTTTGCTTATATGGGGTTTTATGAAGTTTAGGTATTTAATATAAATGTGGTAGCTAGAAATCGGTATCCGTTGTAGGTATATCAAATGAGCGTAATACGGGCACGTGATTTTGAAGGATCTCGTCCTTTGAAAGTGAGCTCCGTGTGTGTGTAGGATTTCCAGCATTCGTATTAAACCCAAGTTCTTTTAATAAACAATTAAAGTAATGTGCCTTACAAATAAAAACTATATTATTTGAGGCTTTGTCTGCTGGTACCATTACATATTGGTCATGTAATCTATCTAGTTCAGTTACTACTTCTGGATCATTAAATACAGAGGGATAACGTGTTTTCATAGTCCCTTTAAGTTTTCGAATACGAGATTTTATCAACCATCGTATGGCTTTCAGCCATTCAGACAAAGTGTCTGGTTCTACGTCTTCATGTTTGGCCCATCGTCTGGCATAATCTTCGACAGAATCCATAAGTAAACTGAAATTCTGACGCAAATTAAAGGAACGGGCTTCCCGGTATTTAGGGCCCCTTAAAATTAGATTTTTGAGGCTTTCATTTTCAACAATAGAAACGTCGCCGGTAAAAACATGCCCGATAGGATTGTATTTGAAAGGAGATGAAGCACATGAACATGTGACAGTGTTGTGTTGAAGATGGTTGATGTCTAGGCACTGCAAAATCTGTTTGTAATTGAATAGCTTGGATGCGATGCTAGGTGTATAGCTATATGAAATGCAAGGCGTGGTCTTCAGTTTAAAATATTGTGGAATACAGGACTGAATTTTTTGTGATTTAGAACATTGCCAATGTTTAAAGCGTCTGTGCCTTTATTTGCCAATTTAAGGTTAAGGCGTTTCTGTTCAGAACAGTCATCGTTTGTAACGCGCGATGTCCATTATAATGGAGTTCAGTATGTATTCTGGCGTTGAAGAATTCGTGTAGGGTTCATTTTTGCTTCTTGAAAAAGTTTATTGAGATTTGTAAAAGGAACAGAATAAAGTTTGCTGCGAATGTGATGAAGAATAAATTTTTTGTTAACGTAAGGTAAAAGAGATGAAAAAGTGACATCATGTATGTAGGGTCGGTTGTATGAACGATGTCCGTGACTTCGTTTACGTCTTACGTTAGAATTAACAAGTTCCATCACATTAACACCAATACACAGTGGGCTTGATAGATTGCCTACACTTTAGATATTTATTGTTACATCCATAGGGATATGCAGTGCCAAGCTAAAAATGTGACTGGTGTAAAATATTAATATGTTTCCTATTCACTTCAATTTGGAAGTTTTACAAATGATTATACACTTAAAATAATGAAATAAAAGTTGAGCTTGAGTACTGGGTAAATTTGGCGATTCCGGGCCTAGGTGAATAAGTGGAATGTTGAATCCATTGAAAGTCGCATTCATTAATGACAGAAAATGCGATGACAAACTTTTGAACAGTGACAATGTCTTGGTGAAACTTGCCACCTTTTAAGAACTCCCCATAATATGTCGCCGATGACGATATCGTGGAGTTTAGTGACCATTTCAGGAGTTGCCATAGTGACAGGCTGTCCGGGGCGGGTTCATCTTAAAGGCTCTGCCTGTCGCGCTTAAATTCTGCCAACCACCTGTTTACGGTAGTATATGAAGGGGCATGCTGTCCTAGTGTTCCTACCGTGTCAGCATGAATAGACTATAGGTCCTAGACCTATCTTGAACAAATACTGAATCCGCTACACTCTCGGCAATTTGTCCACTTTGCTAAAGTCACTTGCCCTGTTTACTTTTAAAGTGTTACCTCATCAGCCAAAAAAATGACGAAACCGTTCGTTGATTACACGGCTTTAAGTTAAATAGTCGGAGAACAGTAGGCATGACAATGGGCAGCCCTGCTTAACTCCCTCTGTACAATGCTCAAACCTTACCAATCAAACCTCGTATTGTAGGTAATGGATGGTGTTAGATTTTGCTCTTTGTGAGATTTTTGCCTTTTTGCATATACATATATCTTTAGATTTGATAAAAAAATATATTATTTGAGATAAAAATACTTGAACTAGGAACTATATTTTTATGAAAACTGTATCCCTAGTCTGAGTAACTTGGTTTTTATATTTATCCTGTCGGTTACATGGTCACGTGTTTTGCGACAACTTTTTAGCCGTTGACAGAGATTGAGAAGTGGGCAATGACCAACAACTCCGTGTAAAAGATTTGGGCCATATTTAACAAACTCTTACACAGAGTAGCGGTCGTTGCAATGGATTGCGAGTACGAAGACCCACAACTCTGTGTAAGGGATTGCATATTTACTGTACATGTATATAAAAAATTCTAACCGGACGTACTACAATAATTGAAACAACACGAACCAAACCGTTTTCAATTTGCACGTTATACCACAATTTTATCATTTATTAATAATGAACCATGTTTTATGAATATTACAATATTATCTCACTATTATTCGTCCAGTTCTTAACGTTTTTAAACACTCCTGAACATAAACAGAATCCAACCAATCCTTGTTCAAAGTTGCGTTCATTCTCGCAATATTACTCTCTAAAACTGTTCATATTTTCAAAGTTTTTTTTCGGAATTGCATGATGGTTATTCCTAATGTACAAAAAATTCGTTTGTTAATTTTTTCTCACTATTTTTCAATATTCGTTAAAACTGTAATACGGGTTCCGTATATGAAACGCTAAATTTGTGTTTCAGACTGACATTCACACCTAACGTTGTTAAGTCAAACAGATTCGAATCCTGAGAGAGAGAGAGAGAGAGAGAGAGAGAGAGAGAGAGAGAGAGAGAGAGAGAGAGAGAGAGAGAGAGAGAGAGAGAGAGAGAGAGAGAGAGAGAGAGAGATATTATTTGCTTGATTTTTCACGGGTAGTGTTTTATTTTAGAACAATATACCTGATAATTTTTACACGCTGGGCTCCTAAAATGAATTATCACATTAAGGTGTTGCAGAGAAACTCTGACGACTTTGTCGGTAGAACCGTAATTAACGGCTAGGACAAGTTACCAAGACGTTGTTAGCAGCAGTGCGATTGTTATTTTGTCGCTTCCCCGCATGGCCAATTATCACTCTCTTATAGTTCAATGAGATTTTAGAAAGTCGAATAGCAATACAAGTACATGTATGATTTTAATCACACATTTAGTGTTCCCTTTTGTAAAATGAATTATTGTCATCATTAGGTTAAACAAAACAAATTCCAGTTTCCTTTTACATGCTGTTTTAAATATGCCTAAAAGTGGTGTATATGTCGGGTGTGTTTGTGTGGGTGTGTGAGAAAGAAATAGATCGAGAAAAAGATAGGGGAGAGTGTGTAATTCTCTCTCTCTCTCTCTCTCTCTCTCTCTCTCTCTCTCTCTCTCTCTCTCTCTCTCTCTCTCTCTCTCTCTCTGTATAGGTGCGCGTGTGTCCGCGCGCAAGTGTTCACGTGATGCTTTGTGTTATATACACGTACTTGCTGTTAGTTTGGCCTATGCATGCGAATATGGAACTTTCGAGTCAACCAGGATTACCTTTATAATCCTGCTTGCGTGATTCTAGAAAAATGTTCCTCAATGTTATTTCCGGTTCGGTAATACATAGATAGCCCCACAGCACAATTGGTTAAAGAAATATATGATATTTAATAGATTACAGTCCGGTAGCCCGAAGGTCCGTTACTCCGACGGTCTGATACTCCGATGGCCCGATGCTCCGAAAACCCGTTACTCCGAAAAGTGCTCACAATGTTCAATTTCTGAAGAGTGACTAAGCTGTTATGGTGCACCGTTCGGGCCATGTGTGACAGCACGAAGGCGTCTTTGTGAAAACATTCAAGAACGCGCTTTTATACGGTGCCCCCGTGGGCTATCTGTAACAGCCCAACGGGGCGTTTGTAAAACACCGTTGAGGTCGCGCTAATATTTAGTATCGCTCACTTTTTATCGCCTCGCAACAGCGTTGGAGGGATATAGTACTGCGGCCGTTCGTGCGTAGTTGGGTGACTGGGTACGTACGTGCGTACGTGAGGGCGTCCGCCACACTTTTACTTGTGGGCACGATACAAACTCAGTTTTTGCTCGATCACTTTCAAACTTTGTTCATAATGAGAAGATGAATCCTTTTGATTTTGAGTCACGGGGTCAAAGTCAACTTTAACCAACATTGCGAGGGGATGCCCCGCTTTGCGGTGCCCTTGTTTAAATGTCGATTAGCGTGAAAATGTGTTTGCGCGATAGCGCGTTTTTAAATGTTTTACAAACGTACCGTCACGCTTATACACAAGGACCCATCGAGACACCATACTATCGCGCTAGTAAACACTCGTTCATGCAAACGTGCTTTTGTGCTAACACACCATCTCACTAATACGCACGCCATCGTACAAACACGTTATCTTGCTTCCGCACAACGCACGAATAAAGTAACGTGTAAAGGTGTTATCACTCTTTTGTTCTTACACTAAAACATGAGCGAGGGGTGGGTGAGTAAAGATTATCACCAAAATGAGGATGCGACACTGGGGTAAAAACATGTTAAGTGAGAAAAATGCGAGGGTAAATGGAAAGTGTTCCAACTCGGGGAAAAGAAGGCCTGATGTTTGGTGATAGTAAAATGAAAAAGGAATGCTATAACGAAGCAAACAAAAAAGGTCAAACAATACTAAAAGATTTGTTGAAAAAACATTAATGCCCAACAGCAACAAAGTCCGAAACAGCTATTTTTAGAATACAGGTCACAAAGTTGTCTCAAACACCATAAAATTGGGCATAATGCAGGTTTTTCGGAGTAACGGGCCTTCGGAGTAAAGGGTCTTTGGGTGTGGGCTGTCCCCATTTAATACTTTAAACATGGAAAAGCCAGCTTAACAGAGCATACCCTCAGGACACCAAATGTTTTTAGGCCTTTACATTTCATGTTTTATATTCAAATCAACAATATCTTACACAGAGCTTTCGTCCTTGCGAGAGAGAGAGAGAGAGAGAGAGAGAGAGAGAGAGAGAGAGAGAGAGAGAGAGAGAGAGAGAGAGAGAGAGAGAGAGAGAGAGAGGGGGTGTCTAAGCAGAGACACCGGAAAATGATATCACATCGGGGAACTGTCTGTTGTGTGTGATATAATTATCATAAAAAACATTTTGCAAACGCAAATGAAATACGATAAAACAATGTATATCGTTTTAGCAGTAGCCTTACCCTGTATTTTCCTGCGGTGACTGTGTCGTATGAATGATCAGATATGCCAGTGCGTGTTCAACATGTGAATATTTCATATACAGAGGCTAAATATTTTCTGAAAAGGTAAACTGTCTTCAAAATGATATCAGGAATGTTTAATGTGGTTGTTGGGTTGTTTGTACCGATTGCGACAAGGATTCATTTCATTTGGATTTTGTGACCTCGCAGCGGGTGTGACCGCTAAACAGGGGATGATTTCTCCTCAATGACTCCTGATCTGTCGAATGTTCACCAGATCTGTGTGTTAATCATTGTCTCTTGAAGTTCCTGAATGATTAATATTCGGTATTTACACACATATATATATATATATATTATATATATATATATATATATATATATATATATATATATATATATATATATATATATATATATATATATATATAGATAGATACTTCGTGAAGGGATAATAAGAGAAAAACTGGGCTAGCAATATACTAGAAACATACCGGTAAAACACAGCGCCCTCTATCCAGCATCGTTTCTCGAGGTAAATGGAGAAAGCGGAATATAACGACTGTTAATATTCGGATAGGAGAGGGTTACCGGAAACTATTTCGCTCTAGCCGTGTGGTTGTAATCATCATAGACAATTAACTTATTCTATCATGATTATACTTTTTATACACCAGGGGATTTATATCAAGAAGTGAAATTATGATAATAATAAGAAGAATTATTAATATCAGAAAATGCTTAACACAATGCTTATTAGTAAAGAATAATTTTCCAATATAAAGTCATATTTTGATATTAAAGAATCAATTAATTGATATTTCAAAGGGAATGTATTTCACCACGGCTTGCCACATATAGTGGTTATATATATATAGATTTAACGTAAAGTGGTCTTGTAATAAGAATTTAATAAACGAATATATTGATTTGAAACGAGCCTTGGGGTATTTTTACTTTACTATGCATAGGCGTCGGAGCCGGGGGGGGGGGGGGGGCTAGGGGGGGCTTAGCCCCCCCAACTTTTTTTTTGCAAAGATAGGCATAGGTGTTGAAAATTGGGGCTTAGCCCCCAAGACGTTTCTGGCGTGTGTGTGTTTTAAGTTGGTTTTGGCCCCCCCCCCCACTTCTGGCGTGTGTGTGTTTTAAGTTGGTTTAGCCCCCCCACTTTCAATTTGCTTCCGACGCCTATGCTATGTATATATAAATAGAGCCTAGCTGCTATTTTAGATATCAATGATCTTATTTGATAATTTAATAATATGATGGGACAAATTAAAACAAGGAGAAACTACGAAATGGAACGTTATGTGTGAATCTTGTATTCTAAGATGTTTTGATATATAAATACATTGACATGATATTTTGTTGTTATACTTACCTTTCCCGATGCCCAGTTTATCATCTTTTGGTATCTCTTTCCCGATGCCCAGTTTATCATCTTTTGGTATCTCTGTCTATCATTTTGTATCGGAAAATCATTATGTTTATTTGTACCTCATGCAACATTTAAATGGTTTGAGTCAAGAAACTGAATTCCTTTAGTTCGATTTCTTAAAAGGACAAATGAAGAGGAAGACAAAAATGTGAGAAATTCAATGTTCATTCAAGATTTTCCGCAGGACTCGCCCTCAGTTGACTAATACAAAATTAAAACCAAAAACAATAGCCAACTGTTATGTTTTATTTTTTACATTTACTAGGTAGTCATAACACAACCAATTATTATTTGTCGGGTCTATGAATATTGATACAAAGTATGTTTGTTAATTATACGCAACATGGTGGGAAGCATTGAAAGTGCAAACTATATATACATGTAAATAATGAATATTTTTTCTCGTTTATATGATATTTTCTGTTATACAAATGTACATAGATAATTTTTCTGACATCGCGCTCGTGTGTGATAGATTATCCATCTTTGATAAAACACAGTAATGTAATATCGGAGATATACGGAAGCAAAATGACCCTTGTTATCTCCATCATTTCCGGTCATTGATGAAGATCAAATAGAAATAGGGTCATAAAAATGTCATCTAATTAATACTGACAGAAAATAGATATGAACTAACTTATATACATGCTTCTGTGTGTACAGAATGTAATGATTAAGACAGTTGAAATAAATCTCAAAAATATAGATAAAGCGACAATCGATATCACAATGTCATACAAATTATGTTGATAATCAATAAACTATAACATTATAGAATCATTAAATTATATATCACAAAAGTATATAATATTAGTTTGCATTTTTAATCATGACATTAGAGATTTTGGAAATAGTAATAAATTATTTTATATAGATATTTGATATAATATAAAGGGAAACAATTTGTAATATTTACATAATTTACATTTTGATCTTTGTAATAAATTTAATAGCTATATATAAGGTCTTATATCGTTGGTATTAGATTGCCGGTATTTCATGGTTTTTTTTACCAGTAACACAGCGCGGGGATGTCTCTAAGTGGTGTGTAGCGCGGAGACGTCTCTAAGTTGTGTTAAAAAAGTCGAATATACACAGAAGTGGGAGCGGTAAAATATTTCAAATACACATGAGTACACAATTCAATTGAAATAAGACGTATATAGAGAAATTATAGGTGAAAAATTAAAATCAAAGTTGCAAACACAGTAAGAAAAAGTTGTCATAATCAGACGTAACACTTAATAAAGTAAAATAAAAGTTGAACAGAAAATGGGTATCAGTGTTCTTAACACACTAACCAATAGATATAGCCTTAGATCTATACATAAATTGATTATGAATCTATGACCAGTCTAAAATTAATCTATCACAGATCTAACCTTTATATTGTAAATCATCGCAAATTTGAAATCAACTATTTTGAAAGTAGTGAGGAAATGATCAAAGTGAGAGATAAATAACCAAGATAGACAAATAGAGTTAAATACATGTAAATATATATATATATATATATATATATATATATATATATATATATATATATATATATATATATATATATATATATAGATATAAATATAGAAAAATAGATAGATAGATAGATAGATAGATAGATAGATAGATATTTGTATACACAACTGATCATTATAATATTATCATACACAGACACGGCAAATATGCGACACGTGCTTCCGGATGAAGAACATGGTATTGTTTACATGTTTACTCCCGTTATTTGTGACAATTTTATAATCCTTGCACGTAATGTGTACAATCTTTGCCAAAAGTGTGGGAGGTGGTCTACATATAATCTAACCGTTAACTGATATATCCTTATAACATCTCTTTACAACTTATCTCAACTGAAAGTCCAGCTGGCCGTATTCTCTTTCAATAAAATTGATATATAGACTCTTAATATTTATAATATGTATATCGGTATTATAAACCATATGTAAGTACATGTTTTTGATTAACAGCTGATTGCTTTGCATTATATCAATGATAATTTATGTTGTTATCAGCTGATACGTCCTCTTATAATCATTTAGATAAATAACATGTACATGTATTTGGTCCGTTAGTATTTACTAACGTCCGTTATTAATTTGGAACATATTCTAAGGTAGAAACCCTACCCCCACCCCGATACTTACAGACCGCAATATTTATGTGAAAAAAAATGTTTTATATAACAGAACACAGTAATTCCATTTCTGTTTCAAGGAAAATAAAATAAAATAATTATCATTTTGTTCCATTTTCCTCAACAACAAAACAAAATATTAATATTAAAATAAATTAAGTGATATAATTAATAACGCACGTATAAGTTGTTTATTTTTATGTTTATTTTTATTATTATTATTATTATTATTATTATTATTATTATTATTATTATTATTATTATTATTATTATTATTATTAATATTATACATATATAAATATAAATTTCATTAGCAATGAAAAATCTGAATGTACACATTGCATATACACATACGATGATATATTACACTATTTTAAAAAATATATTTTATTTTATTTATTTATTTTTGGTTCAGCCTCTTTTATCTTGTAGTTATGTATACTTAACACCATTAACGCGTGTTGTAAAAATCCTATAAGCAGTACAGATTTTGGAAAAAAGTGTATTGAATTGATATTAAGTCCACTGCCAGTTTATACGAAAAAAAATATATAGTATTATATTATTTGAGGGGGTTGGTGGGTGTGTTATAATCTCCCAATACAAATACAATATACATATAACTATATATTGCCTTGTTGTATTTAGCCCGTAATCTTTGAAAACAATTCTAACCAAATATTTATGAAATAAATTACAAAAAATATGTTTGTACAAAAGAGCACATGATCTTATTTTCACTTTTAGAGATAAAAATGTATGACAATTCTTGTTTTTAGTAGTATATTGAAAAAAAAAACCAATATATTTTTTTCACATATGCTCTCTATTTAATGAAAGCAGTGCAACCGTCATTGATAAAATAAATTTATATACTGTAGCAAGATGGTTCTTTTACTATTCATTTTTTTAATCTTTGAAATTTTGACATATGAGATTTAAAAATTTGTGACATGCTAATTTGCTTTTAAAATTTATGAATGAACACGTCTCCGTCAACTGATTAGAAATCGACGAGGTGTCATATCGGGTCACGTGGAGTGTTTATCTAACCAGATTTTCATTAACATAATAATTTAATTTCTAGTGACTTTAATTCTCAATTTTTTGATAGATTTGTGCTTTTCAACGATATGATCAAGCGACAATAGCTGTCTAAATGAGTTTGACTTAACGATCAAAGCCAATGGATATAGCAGATTACTGAACAAAGAAATGTTATATTGTTTTGATAAGTCTCTCACCGGCAACGCATGCTGACAGATCTTTTAATACAGAAGAGCTTCTTATATTGCCAGTGAATAAATTTCATCCCACTCGTGTCAATCATAAATAGTGACGTGTGATCAGTTTCACTTGATGCTAAGCTATTGCTTTACACCTATTATCCACACAAGTGACAATTTTAAGAAGATTTTTATTTTTAATAGTTCAGTGCCGTTAAAACCCCGATGAACACATGAGGGATTTTCTTAATACGTAAATATTTGTGAAACGTCATTGATAGCAATCAAGAATGTGTTGTAATTTAAGTATTGGTATTACTTTATTGGCGAATAAAGCTGATTATGTGTATAGGAAAATATTATTGTTAGATAAGGAAATGTCCGATAACGGTATAGGCTCTCTATGGGTGTTAATTGTGACACTTATTAGCAGGAACAAGTTACAGTGAACAGACACGGTCGTGGTCAACTCAATATTCAGCGAAAAAACATGTCTGAGAAATGAGCGTCAAACTAAATTTTACACCAAAATAAAGAAATTTGCAAAAAAGAAGAAAAAAAAGCACAGACACCAACTAACGTCTATGTTCTGATTATAATTATCTGGAGAGACTTGGCTCGAAACAAGCATGATTCACATGGCCACTAACAAACATGTGATGGTGGAACTGATTGTGATGTTGCGTGAGGTTGAAATTTAGATTTTCTGCAATATATTAAAATCACGTAAACTTATATTTTTGGTAATTACTTGACGAGCCGAAAATGACTGCACGAAGTTAAAACAATATAGATACGCAATAGACCTTTAATTCGAAAGTTTATTACACCAGTTTCCTATTGTTTATGCCAGGAACTCGCAGAGCTTCCTTGTCGCTCTAACTTTTTTAGCCTTTGCGCCCTAATTGGGTAACGTGCAGCTTTTAAAACAACTTAATCATTACACTATTTTTCTTCAATAAACTAAAACATTCTATGAAAACAATTTGATACAGTTTCGTGAAATTGTCATATTGTAAATTTTGTATTTATACGGCACCCGATAAATTCAAAATTTACAATATGACAAAATTATGTGACCAATGGACACAAAATTTTGAAAGTTGATATTTGAACGCAGACGGAAGTGCACATTCGAGCGAAAATAAAGTTAAAAGCTCATGTATAATGGTGTAACCGGAAAAAGTCACAAATTCATAGAAGGAAAAAAGTTGCAAAGCCATAAAAATCACAGCTTTAAATTATTTTGCCATATGTTTTTTATTGTCAAAAATATACTCTTTGTTGGGACAGAAGTAACTAGAATAAATCGAATAGCCTGGCTGATAAGAGGCAAGACACCTGGCCCATTTTCATTTTTTTCTTATTTCTTTTTAAAAAAGAAATTTCAAGGTTCTAGCCCTACATTTCTGGCAGATGTGTCCAGTATGTCTATTACAGCACTTTGACATTGTCCCTTTCAGAATTTCTGGATCCACCTTTGACTTTTTTATGAATCTAATCTAAATCTAATATGACCACATTCTGTTGAATTTTCTGTTTTATTCTTATATATATATCTTTTGATTAGCACTGTGAATATATTATAATATGTGCAGTTATTCTGATTCTGTATATACCAATAAAAAATTATCAGAAGTTGAACTGCGCGAAAATAACTTTGTATGACTTAGTACTAGATCTCAATACGTGTACATTGTTTTTATTTATGAATGCAAGTTCAGTAATGAATACTTCTTCAAGAATAGTTAACTATCATATACATTATGATATCCATATAAACTGTGACTTTTTCCTTTACTTTTTCCTATACTCGGGTTGGGTGGGGACTCTGTGACCGAGTCGTTGGAACAAAGTGCTTTGACCTACAAAGTCTCTAGCCTCTAGACAGCGCGCGTTCGAATTCAACTGGAACTTAAACTGAGTTTGATGGAAAGTTTGTCCGTTTTACTTGTGGACGTAACCAGGTTTTCTTCAACACTACTAAAAACATATGACAGAACAATTGATGACTATGGCATAAAACAGCATTTTAAATTCCAAATATCCAATCTCTTACACAGAGTTATCGGTCCTTGCACGCCCTGAGTGCAAGGACCGACAACTCTGAATAAGAGATTATCCAAATATTGCCCTTAGAATTCACCCGTAAAACTTTACATTACTCCCTACAAAAAGATAAAAGTAATAACAATTTACATGGTGTAAGTTAAATAGAGGAAAAGGTGACGATTTAAGTGAAATGGAAGCATTTTCCATGTAGATTGTCAACTTATACTAAGTACCGTACTCAACGTCTTTTTTCTAACAGGAAAATCATAAATGTGACCCAATTTTTGTGCGTGAATAATAAAAAACAATAATGTGTTTCATATTCACTAAGATCCAGTAGTTCTGAAATGACTATTTCGCCAACATAGTAAAATAAATAATTCATTTGCCTCACGGAATACAATAGTATTGAATATCAATGTGCTCAAATGTCATCTTTTCTGGCGCTTCATTGTCTATTTTCATGGCGCTCAAATGCCTACTATCGTGATCAAATGTCCATATGTCTATATCTCAATAACTGGAGCGAACAAATCTCACGGAAACGCCAGTTTTACGACTAGATATGACAAAATTTAAGTCTCTCTCCCTCTCTCTCTCTCTCTCTCTCTCTCTCTCTCTCTCTCTCTCTCTCTCTCTCTCTCTCTCTCTCTCTCTCTCTATATATATATATATAATAATAAATAAATAAAGAGAGACAACAGAAGTAAAAGAAAAACAAAAACCCATGTATGTCACTTTATGAGTATTGACTAAACATTTTGATTATTTTCATCAGAATTGATTAAGATAGGCAGGTTTACTCACATAGGCGGGGGGGGGGGGGGGGGGGCATTTTTTCATATATTATCAACACGTTTGAACCAAGAAAGGGTGGACATTTTTTTCATATATTATCAACACGTCTGGAATTCATAAATAGGCTTCCCAGCTTTTCAAAATCAATAGTTTTCTGGACGCCCTCGTCAGGCTCACGCATTTGTGTTTTACATATGACTTAGATACGACACCATGTTAAATATTTTACTTAAGACTTGGATATGACAAAATGTTAATTGTTTTACATATGACTCAGATGCGACATAGTGTTAAGTGTTTTACATACGACTCAGATATGACACAATGTTACGTGTTTTACATATGACTCAGATGCGACACAATGTTAAGCGTTTTACATATGACTTAGATATGACAAAGTTACGCGTTTTACATATGACTTAGATATGACACAATGTTAAGTGTTTTACATATGACTTAGATATGACACAATGTTAAGTGTTTGCATATGACTTAGATATGACAAAGTTACGCGTTTTACATATGACTTAAATATGACACAATGTTAAGTGTTTTACATATGACGTAGATACGACACAATGTTAAGGTTTTACATATGACTAAGATACGACACAATGTTAAGTATTTACATATGACTTAGATATGACAAAGTTACGCGCTTTACATATGACTTAGATATGACACAATGTTAAGTGTTTTACATATGACTTAGATATGACACAATGTTAAGTGTTTTACATATGACTTAGATATGACACAATGTTAAGTGTTTTACATGACTTAGATATGACACAATGTTAAGTGTTTTACATATGACTTAGATATGACACAATGTTAAGTGTTTTACATATGACTTAGATATGACACAATGTTTACATGTCTGACTTACAAGAGATAAATGTCTTACATATAACTCAGTCAGGTTGGGAGGCAGGATCTGAGTGTCTGTTTTAGTGATTTAGAGACATATTTTACACAAGCCTTCCATTTACATGGTGTTCATTTTAAAATCTGGACACTGAACACAGGGGTTAATTATTTACATGTGTGACTCAGACTGCATATACACGTACATGTATTTTACATTTCACTTACACTGCTTCTCAAGAACTAAACTAAACTTGAATATTGTAACAACATTATGAATACGGAATACTTTCAGAGAAAATATAACTTTCAACAAACATATTATATACCCTTGGATAATTAGGGATAAGCATTAAGCTTTTATTTATTTCAACGATTTATTCTAATCACATGTTTATTTTATTAAAAATGTACGATATATAATATCTGACGTAATGTTTTCAATATTCACATGACTATTTCAGAGTAGAATCGTGAAAATATTGAAAAAGGTATGTCCATTGGATAGTATTAATGATGGAATTTGTTCTCCGACGGCACCAAACACAATAAAGTTTTAGGTTATTATTTATTGTAATACAGCCGTAGTAATGATAAATATCTTTTTTTTCTTTTTCGTTTTCCTCCTTCTTCAGTACACGTCCATATTTATATATTTGATAATATAACTTTTCTTAATTGACATGTAGCAGAATGATATGTATTCTAAATTTGTATGTTGTATTCTGCAATGTATTTATATTATTGACCTGGTTTTATGAGTAACAAACTGAACAGGAATAGATCGAGAAGGTCTACAATTAATGGGATTTTCTTTACGAAAGATACAGTCACGTTAATTCTGGTGAAATTTACCTAGGTCTAAAACCGTAGTATTATAAGAATACGTAATAATTTACTATAACAAAATATGTATCAAAAATCATATAAAATGTAAAAAAAGAAGAAACAAAATTGAATTGAATATAGGAGTATATATAGATGCCATTACATTGGTTTTGTTTTGTGTTAGATACAATAAGGTGAGGGACGATACGTTAAGATATTAAGGGGCCTACCAATGAGCAACTTTCAACATATATGTAACATACAGACAGACAGACAGACAGACAGACAGACAGATAGACAGATAGACAGATAGACAGATAGATAATTTAATATTGACTGAAGGTACAACTTATACAAAACAAACCAATGCAAATGATATCTTTATAATAAAAAGATAATATTTACAATAATTCAACATTGACTGAAGGTGTATCAATGTTCTTCTATAGAAGGGAGAGGAGTTGAGAGAGGCCTATGTAAATTTGACCCTTGGGGAAGGGGAGGGAACACACAATGTCTTTAATTTAGAACGATTCTTTATCTTTTTGAGGAGCCGACCTGGTTCAGTCGGTAGCACGCCCGACTCTTGATCGTGAGGTCGTGAGTTCGAGTCCATCCGCCGGCAGGTTGGTTTCCTGTTCTTCGGATGAGACAGTAAAAACCGAGGTCCCATATCACAGTAGGTGTCGGCACATTAAAGAATCTTCACTGCTCAGTGGCCGTAACACTGGAACCTCGGCGGACTTTGTGATAAAATTTTCTTGCTTACTTGCGGTGGGCTGGTAGTCTCTTCCCGGATACATTGTAACCGACATTGTAACCGAGTTATTTCCTACTCCATTTAAAACTGGCTAAATCATATGACTGAAAAAATTGAGAATGGCATAAAAAACTAAAACCAAAACAAGGAAAAAAAAAAAAAAAAAGAGGGCCTCAAAGAACCCTACAAATGTAGAAGAAGACCGAACCCTCACTATATAAAGCCTATATATATATATATATATATATATATATATATATATATATATATATATATATATATATATATATATATATATAATATATATATATATATCGCTGATAATAACAATAATAATAATAATAATAATCTTTCTATAGTTGAAATGTCATAGACACAGATTTCACTGATAATTACAGACAGTTTTATGCATTTAAACCATTCAGAATTTTAGAAAAAATGCTCTATCAGAGTCCACATGTGGTTTCTGGAGAGGAAGGGGGTCTGAAATTTGATTAATTCAGATGTAACAGATATGACATCCGGATAATCTTTCCCTAATCTGATTACATCCCACAGTCCACCTCCATGACAAGTCCTTTGTCCTTGTTTACTGGGACCAAATAAACAAATATATAATCCCTGTATACTGTTAACAGGAAATGCCGTCCCTTTAGCCTGATATTTTTTTATAGCAAATTAAGAAATCTTTTAAAAATAAGCCTAATTAAGAAAGTAAATAAGAAGAACAAATCAATAAAAATGATATATATAAAAAAGATATTCAAGTAAATGAATGAATTAAATCAGCAATATCGCTGATTAAACACAGTATAAATAAGAAAAAATTTTAAACAAGGAAACAACACAGTATTATAAATTACATGTAAAAATAATAATAATAATAATAATATTAATAATAATAATAATAATAATATCAATGTAGAAAATTTTTTTCCTAAAATTTTATAGACTGTAACCTACAAAACACTTGTTCACAAGCCATTATCTAAAATATTACACAGTTATGGAGAGAGAGAGAGAGAGAGAGAGAGAGAGAGAGAGAGAGAGAGAGAGAGAGAGAGAGAGATGTATCACAGATATGTATATATAATTGACATTGTTTATGAAACAAATATTGTATATATTGTATATTTGTTTATTTTTATCAATAACATTGTACTTATGGGTAAAAAGAGGATAAAGTATCTTGAACATTTTGAAAAATACAAGATAATTTCATAATGAAGTTTTATGTATATTAATTTCAAGCCTTATGATTTTAATTTTCAGTGCAATTTGGTGAATTCAAAATTTTCAAGTTATTTATGTGACAGAGATATTTATTGGTAATGGAATTCAGAACCATCATCTTTCTAGAATTTTTAAGTACAATCTATTTTTCATAAAATAAATTTTTGATATATTTAAAATCTGAAATGGTGTTCTTGATAAAAAAAAGTTTACTGTCAATAAATAAATAGATAAAATGATAAATAGATAGATTGATAAAGATATAAATATATAAACCAATAAATAAATAACTGAATGACCAGTTAAATGAATATATAAACCCAAATTCTATCCCCCTCTATTTTATTTACTGTTTCTTTGTCTACTTATTTTTCTCTTTTTGTAAACATTAGTGTGATATATATATATATATGTACGTATGATGTGGAAGTTCAAAGTTTGAAGAATATGCAATAAAATTTGTTCAATTCAAACATAGATTAATGAATATATATACAATGAATTAGTTATTTGGTAAAAAAATAAATATTAGAATAAAAATAGAAAAGGATGTATGTAAGATAGGACAAATTTGAGGACAAGATGATAATTTTTTTTCTAACACAACCTCTTGCAATCATAGGTGGAATAGCCTGATACAAAATTGATCTCATGTTTCAGCTTTGAGATTTCCCACTTTTTATTATTGCTTTTCAATAATAATAATAATAATAACAAGAAAAAGAGGGAATTTTGAAAAAAATTAGAAAAATTATCCTAGATCTTTTGAAGCTTCATAAGTCCTGAAAATTTGAGTGAAATCGGCCGAGCCGTTTCTAAGCTAGGGACAGTACAAATTTTACTAGAAGAAAAAAAAAAGAATAATAATAATAATAATAATAATGATAATAAAAAAAATATATAAATATAATCCTAATTTAATCACAATAGTAGATCAATATTATCATTCTTCATTGATTTTCTGAAAAAAAAACATAACCGAAGTGATATTTGAAATATGTTAGTGAATATTTTTTCAACAGCAACCAAATAATTCACAAATTTTGATATTTATTCTGTCATTTTCGAATTTTGTGTCACGTTGAAATCTGTTTTCGATGAACATTATTTAGCTTGACATCTTGAACACAGATTATGTGTATTAAGTCGTGTCACGCCTGACCACGCCTCCTCTCGTCGCTTACATCCAATAATCGTCAGTTTTGTCCAATCAGAAGCATTGGGTCAGCCTACTTTTAAACGCACCAATGAAAAATTAACAGTAGTATCTTTCTATACTAAATCGCGTAAATATATCTTGCTGTGTTATAAATGAGTTAGAATATTTTGGTATCCGACTGTGAACCACTTCATACCAAGAAAAACGAACTAAGATCCAGAAAATATTGTTTTCAAATCGAGGACAACCAGGGAGAAGTTGACAGAAGTTTTATCTGTAGAACGTAAGACATTCTTTTAATCTCCTAGCGTTAGTTATTTTTACTGAACTGACTTCTCAGCACGCAAAACAAGTGATCATTACAGATACCCCTGTGCAATCACAGTGTTATCGCAATACCTAACGCAGGATGATCAATCCTTTCATGGACCCGAACCCACATTTACCACCAGGGGCTCTGAAACTCAGTCCCCCTCACCACATGAACGATGGTGGTACCATACACGGACATCATAACCAGTTTAATTCGCCATCAAACGGTTATGGGATTGCACATTCGTCTCACGTAGGAAGTTATGCAGCAAGAGATTTTTTGTTACGACGCCCGGATATTGGACTTCCAGGACATGATTCCAATGGAAATGGACACTCAGGAATGTTTGTTCCAACATCTGGGAGTTTTCACCCATCTCCACATCATGCAGAAAATTCAAGTCACGTTTTGTTATCCGGATTACATGACAGTCCGTCACATTACACATCCGGACACCAAATAAACAACCGTTTTGGACTTCCATCCGACATGTATTCTCGGACTGACCAATATGGTCAAATGCCCAGTGCAAGACCAGAACATTTCGTGCCACCACAAAGTTACAATATGCCACAAGTGAACGGTGTTAATCCGATGAACATGGGTGCCCATGGGCCGGGTGCATTTTTCAGATATATGCGCCCACCCATAAAACAAGAGCACACGTGTTTGTGGATTGACCAGGACCGTCCAGAACCTAAAAAACCTTGTGGTAAAATTTTTACTACAATGCACGAAATAGTTACTCATCTAACAGTGGATCATGTTGGGGGTCCAGAGCAAGCAGACCATACTTGTCACTGGCAGGAATGCTCCAGGGAAGGAAAACCATTCAAAGCTAAATATAAATTAGTGAACCACATCAGGGTACACACGGGAGAAAAACCTTTCCCATGCCCGTTTCCGGGATGTGGAAAAGTGTTTGCCAGAAGCGAAAATCTAAAGATTCACAAAAGAACACATACAGGTATGTTTGTTTATTTTTACTCCTATGTTTTCCAGGATTAACAAAACTTTCTTGTTTATCACGTTGATATGTATTTGCATGGCAAATGTAAACACTTTGACACGTGTTAACTATAACAAGAAAATTTTGTTACATTTTAGGAACACTGACTCTTAGATATAAATATGAATTTTCAACTGTTAGTGTTTTGTTTTCCTTACTAACAAAACTTTAACAAATTACTAACAATTCATTTTTCCACACTAACAGACAAATATATTTCAATTTAACAAAATTCTTTTTAATTATATTTGTTCAATTTTTAAACAAACACTGAATTTTAACTTTAATATTCACATGGATTTTTTTTATTATCATTGATAAAATTAAGTGAAAAATTCATATACTTCAGAATTTTTATTTTAAATGTTATTGTTTTGCCAATTTATGAAAATAAATATATGAACTTTTAAAAAAAGTATCAGGATCATTTAAATAGATAAGAAATAATAAAAATTACAATTTTATAGCAATCTAACTGCAATATATATATATATATATATATATATATATATATATATATATATATATATATATATATATATATATATATATATATAGACAGATAGATAGATACAATTTTGTCAGAGATGTAGTAACTAAAATTTTAATATGCTATTATTGAAATGACTGTCAATTAATTTATTTATAAAATTTATAAAAACATGTAGATAGAATAATTATTAAATATCAAATAGAATTATATTTGAAGTGAAATTTAAAAATATTATTTTCATTTAATTTCTTTAAAAAGTGAAAATAATAATTTTAAAACAATAATTATTAGTATAATAATAAAATTGATAATAATAATAATTGTATTAATTATACAAATAATATTCAAAATTGATAAATATATTGTGATTATTATTATTATTATCATTATTATTATTATTATTATTATTATTACTAACAAGTTCTGTAGTATTTCCCTATAAGTTTATTCATTATATTTTTAATATTTTCTTTCACAGGTGAGAAGCCATTTAAATGTGAATTTCCCGGCTGTGATAGAAGATTTGCCAACAGTTCAGACAGAAAAAAACATTCTCATGTGCACACAAGTGACAAACCATATTACTGCAAAGTAAGAGGGTGTGACAAAAGTTATACCCACCCAAGTTCTCTCAGAAAGCACATGAAAGTGCACGGGAATGTTTCTCCAATTCCTGAAGAATACGAATCTGATGAACACAGTGTTGGTAGCGAGTCTAGCCACAGTCCGAGTCCGGATAGATCTAAATCAGATCATGCTTCTTCGCCATCAGATTCTGAGGATATCAGGATTAAACAGGAAGAAAACGGAAACGACGCAACAGATATAAACTCTGAAACCAGCATCGTTCTAAAACATTCACCAACAGCAACTAGTCCGGCTTTGCCACTGCATCCAAGTGCCGCTCTGCCCAGTGCTCCTTCTACAAACATTAATGAGTGGTACATTTGTCAAAACAATGGACTGGCCTCAAATAATGACCACATGTCTTATAATGCTTTTGGTCATCACTTACAGTCACTGCACCAGCATACATTGTTGCAATACACGTGAGGACAGTTGTACCACAACGACAGAGACCATCATCCATGTTACTGCCATAGTGAAAAAATAGGACTTGAAGTTTGTTTAACAACTTTACCATTGTTTCTAACGTTGTTTTTTATCATTATTTACTAATAAATATTGTTTAATTTATCGGCATTTTTCTTTGTCTTCGAAAGTTAGAACACTCAGTGTAAATGAGGTACAGGTCAACTTGCTGGTAGTGAAAATAATGACCTAATTTTCAACAGACGAACAAGGTCATTTATTGCAACAAATACATATAGTGAAAGTTTTGATGAAATACTCTTTTAAAAGAAACATTTAGATAAATATTTCTATGAATTCATATTCGTAGGATGAAATATGTTAAAATTTATTTTCAATATATAGCAACAAAATTGTCAAAATGAAAGTCTGAAACTCGTAAAAATTGGTAATATCTAGTTTGACTACAATGTTTTATCGCCAAAATTCTTCTTTCCAACCAAAAGTCACGTGGCTGTCAATTTATATTGCAATGTTGTCTGCATATGATTATTTGGTTATTTTTCACTACAAATACTGTTTGATTATGGATTAGGAGCTTCAAATTTGGACATAAAACAGTCAGATCCGGGTATTTTCCTATGATAAGTCGACAAAGGGTGTGTAACATGACCTTAGGGTACGCAAGCATATACGTAACTTGTAGATTCCCGTCGTTGTGTCAATACAGTGCCCTTTACTGATTTTCAAATTTTGTAATTTTGTAAATGACATCATTCCAGTTTACTCTCGCTCTATTGGTAGTCATTAGGTAAGATGCGTTATTGCGACCTATCCTGATATTAGCCATGCAAATGTTTTAAATACAGAATAAAATCAAATGTGAAGACATGAAAACTGTGTTACAAACAAATAGTGTGTGATTAATTGTTGTATGAAGTCATTTAAACAATTCGAAAAATTGGAAATCATGAAACGATTGAATCTTTCCGATTTATACCTAGAAAACAAGGATAAGTTTGTAATTTCAGGAAGTATGGTATAAAAAATTAGTCCAATCAACTAACAGAACTAAAAAACACGCGGATAATGTATGTAGGTAACATAATGTTAATCATTTTATTGTTCACGGGTGTAGGCTAGGTGATAAGAGAGACAACAATGGATCACAAAAAATACCACAACTTCTGTGAAAAACACAGAAATCTTGACTTTTTTCATTAACAAAGAATTCAAACATTAAGCATTTAGAGAGAAAATTGTAACAATTATTTACTAAATATTGATAATTGATGATGAACAACATGTTACGATAACATTTCTTCCAACTTTAGGTTTTTATACATTAATTCATAATGTTATTATTTTACGCCACTTTCAACGATATTGCAGTTATATTGTGGGTTCAAAATGTTAATAACATGGAATATCTGTATACAAAATTTCGCATTAACTTGAAGGGCATACTTTACGATTTTTACAAATCGGCGTATTTGAATTGGGTTTTCTAGTTATATTGTCAAAGGTTCAGTCTATGTAAACTTCTGACTTAGCAAGTCTGAAAGAAGACTGACTTCAACAAGGAGTACTTGACCTAACACCACAAGTGCAGGAACCCTTTGAAAATAATTGTTGTGTGTGGTTTTCTAAGTTTTCTATTTTATCATTCGGAACCAATTGAGGAGAAATATTATCAATGAACCACTCTTTTTAAAACTGTATTTCATTTCAATATCAGTAAAATACACATAACAAAGGGATTTTATCACCGTTATTTTTAAAGATCAATTTTTCTTTCCTTTTCCTTCTGTTTAAATCATTAAATTGATCCACCCGCCTTTATGGATAAATGCAGACTGCGATAGAAAATGTTTACATAAGCAACGAGAAAAGTTTAATTTTTGCTTTCAAATGAATTTTATTATTATTACTTTGAGGGATTTTAATTCTTGTATTTGGTATAACTTGTATATTGAATTACAGATGGTTTAAGAATTACGATGCCTTTGTATTTACTTCCTGACTTTTCAAAGCGAGACTTGTTCTGTGTCAATAAAATTGATTGCAGGTTTACTTCGTCACCAGAAGTCATCGAACACATACTTGTATATGTCTGCATGTTAACTAAAATAACAGCGTTCAACAATGACATGTATTTATATAAACGAATTGTTTTACTTTGAAAAAATAATACATATACATATAATCAATTTATACCAAACAGAATGTATGGATTATTTTGATTTTCTTTTCTGTTCAGTTCGGTTATTCTTTGTAATATTAATTTGACACATAAATAAATGAAAGGTCTTTGCCGTCGAAATGTCTAATGAGGTATTTTATTCTTTTAAAAAGATAATACAATACATTTTCGATAAATATTTGTATATCTATTAAGTGCATATATCTCAGTACAGTACTGAGCTCTAATGATACAATCAGTACGAAGTTGCCTCCCCAAATTAAAATAATAATAATGATAAATAACTTGGACGGCGTGGCGAGATTGACTCCCTAAGATTTAAACTGCAAGTTACTTGCACATCATCATAGTTTGTTATACTTAAAAAATCCTGTACTACATTTAAAGGGGCGTTACCTATCTTTTTTTTTTTTTCAAACACAAAATTTCCCTTTTTACTACTTAGGCTGAAAAAAAAACCTTAAAGTCTTATATTTGGTGAAAATTTTGTAAGAAATACAGTTTTGGCAATCATTCACTTGCAATTTGATTAATTCAACATTAATATTTGTATATATGCATGCCACATTGGCTTATTTTCACAAAATGTATAGGAATATATTTCTTATGCCTGTGAATAGCTCTTATTTGATATTGTAAATCAAGTACAAGTAGTATAAGTAGAAAACAAATCGATGATTTGTTTTTGGTAAACACAGCTAATGCCCCTTTATAAGCAAATTTAAACACAGTGCACATGCAATGAGGAGACACAAGACCTCCGTGTAACAATACCTGGATAAGCTTCTACTATAAACATTTTGCATTAATGGAGAACATTTTCTTATTACTACAAGCTTTCATTTCCGTAATTTTTTTTCTCAAGAAAGCACCAACAGTACTGTAAATTTTGGTCTAGGCTTTCCAACGACTACGGTATATAAACTGTTCAAATCACCCACACTCCTCTTGTCCACAGCAAATCTCTTTAATAAGAAGTAAGGTACAACTGCTAGAAAATTTCTCATTGTTGTTTTTCCTACAAAGGCGGACCGGATCCCGCAGTGCCCGACAATGTAACATCAACTCTCTCTTATATCGGGGTTCATCTAGTCTTGATCTCGTGCTGTGTCCCTTTTGAATGATAAAATGACACTCTATACACAATCCCATAATCCATTCAGACTATTGTTAAAGAAGGATTCACAAAATGGACCTGTTTTTCGACTTTGTTGGGTCTCATCGGTAATAATTGGTGTTTGGATAAATGCCCGAGTTATCCCGTTCTAATTCAGCGATCGGTTACATAACAATATTTAGACATATTTGTCCGACCTGCAATTGTTTGGGAATAATGATGTATCACGTTCCTTTACGCTAATACGCTTTTTAATGGGGATTTAACTGGATGAAAACGCTTTTGACAAAATACAGAGATGACAAAACATTGTTTTTAAATAGCATCATTACACTGGTAGTTTACAGATGATGTTATTAAAATAAACTCAAATTGTGTGTCGGCCTCTATCACAGGCATTGCACTGTGTGTGTGTGTGCGTGCGTGCCTGCGTACGTGTGTGTGTGTGTGTGTGTGTGTTCATAGAATGAAATCCTGCAACGGAAGTGAGTCGTCCAAAAATACATCTTTAAAGGGACATTAGCCGTGTTTACCCAATATTTCCATTTTGCTCTACTTTTACTACTTGTTCCTGATGTTCAAAAACAAATAAGAGCTATACACAGCATAAAAATCTTTTATTCCTATATATTTTGTTAAAATATGGTCAGTTACAGTGTGGTATGCATATACAAATAGTAAGGTTGAGTGAATCAAGTGCCAAACTTGGGTTTCTCAAGCAATTTTCGCAAAATTTATAGGAATTTAAGATTTTATATGCCTGTGTATATCAGAGTTTTTGAAATACACCGGTCTTGCCAGAAAAACCGGTGAATTTTACAAATGTCCAGTGAAATCTATTTGATAACTGGTTCAAATGACCAGTAATTTTCCATTTCATTTCAATTGTGTATATATACAGACCGGTACAAAATTTTCTTTGACCAGTGAAATTCCTTTATTCACTAGTCCGATTGACCAGTAATTTATTTTTTATTTCAAAATGTCTGGTATATAAAGTTTTTGTATTGTATATTGTATATCAAGCTGTAGTACATACCTAACACACAGTGCTGTAATTCTACAGCTCAATTAGCTTTATTCGTTATAAAAGGTAAAACATCTATTATAACGAACTACTGCTATTACAATAACAAGATTCCGATATATTTTGAATCTTTAGTATCCATCTCTCAGCTGGTCTGCTGTATAATTACTTATCACGAAGATCTAATACCACACGGACGGGATTGCTAGTAAAGTTATATCAACTATCCTTCATATGCCAGAGGATTTTTATATTTCATTTTTCATTGAATGAAACCATAGTAAATAAATGACGTCAA
Organism: Atrina japonica; assembly: GCA_030159075.1. Lineage (NCBI taxonomy): Eukaryota > Metazoa > Mollusca > Bivalvia > Pterioida > Pinnidae > Atrina > Atrina japonica. The sequence goes on from BROG01000548.1 coordinate 467,960, forward strand.
GTCTTATCAAGGTTGAATAATCTTCCTTTGTAACATTTACCTTTCGGCATACAGTTGAATTCAAATATGATAAACAATCACAAAACTACTAATATATATATATATATATATATATATATATATATATATATATATATATATATATATATATATATATATATATATATATATATATATATATATAGTTTAACACACCTTTATTGAACACTCTTACATTGAAATCTGGATAATGTTTATAAGCTTGTGTTACAGTGGAGCTACGACCAGAACTCATTAGAAATAAGTTATTTCATGGTTTAAAGCGCGATAATCTAACCACTCGACCACAGAGCATTCCACGTGTACAATTAATACGCTCACAAATTTTATTATTATTATTATTGTTATTATTATTATTTATTTATTTATTTATTTCTACAACAAGATGCACAAATAAGTAATAGAACCTTTATCATAGCCTGAACGCTGTAAATCAATCTTGTTTTCTGTATACTAGATATTGGAGTAATATGTAGCAGGTTATAATCTTCAAATACGACAGCAATTTTGCAAACATTCGTTCTACTTTTTATCCTCTAAATATGTGTAATGAACTAACCTGTATAGAAATAGTTGATAACAAATTTTGCGAATTCAATTATTGATATTTCATTTTTTTGTAATCTGTCGTTAAAAGTTTTGATATTAAAAGATAGAATGTAGGAATTGGAAATAAATACAAGAGTGAAAATTTCTATCACTTACAACAACAGCAATGATAACAACAGCATTAACAATGATTATAACAACGACAATAATAAAAAAATATTAATGGCGATGATGATGATGATGGTTATGCTGATTGTGCTGCTGCTGATGATGATATTGTAGAAGTAGAAGGTGAAAATGATGATTTGGTGATGATGCTTATGAAGAAGATGACGATGATTATTGTGATGATGATTTTGTTGATGGTGCTTGTAATGATGAAGAAGAAAATGGTGGTGATGATGATGATAATGATGATGATGATGATGATAATGGTGATAACTGATATTTTGTTAGTAGAATGAGGATGCCTACATTTAGATAAAAAAAATCTTCCATTGTCTATTCATACTATTTTTTACTAGATCAAAATATTTTTATTATAGCAATATACCAGGAAATGAGATATCTATTTATTTAAAATCACACCTGTATCTGATTAAAAATTAATACTGTCAATAACTTTATTAACTTAATACACACTCCAAATTCTGTATAACGTTTGCATATGTTTTACTAGACAGGAAAAAATTTATCAATTTTAAAATTTACTTTGGGTCACTTACAAAACACAGCCACTCATATTAAATTCAGTAAATATATTGTGAATACAATGTAACGAAAGTAATTTCTGTACAATGTATGTGGTTTCATTTACATGTAATCATATATTTAATATGTAAAAAGTAATGGCTTTCCAATATTCAAAATTCATCATTTGGAAAATAAACATGCATTTTAAATTGGAGTTCAATTTATAAATCTAATTCACAGAAACGATCGCCTTGGGCATTATACCTTTGGTCGTTGTCACTGCTGGTGGACCGTTTGAGTCCCCGAGGGTATACATAAACCTACATAAACATAAACCTAGTAATTTGGTACAGCTGATAATCTTATACAGAAGTAATATTTCGAACTCATAACACCATTTAAATTCTAAATTCTTCTAGAGCTTAGATAGTCACCTTTTTACAGTGGTTACTCTTAGACGGATTTCGGCATTATATATATTTAGATTTAATATTTGACCTTGTATGATACCTCTTTCTCTATAGAAAATAAACATGTATTTTAAGTTGGAGCTCAACCGATGAAGTCTAATTGACAGAAACGATCATCTTGGACATTCTAACATTGGTATTATGTTTATAATTTTATAACCACTAGGTCATTGCCACAGCTGGTGAACCGTTGGAGTCCCCGAGGGTATACATAAACCTAGTACCTGGTATTTCGGTACCAGTTGATAATCTTATAATGAAGTAATATTTTGCACTGATAACATCATTTAAATTTTAAACTCGTCTAAAGCTAAGATAGTCATCTTTTTACAGTGGTTACTGTAAGACGGATTTTGTCTAGTACATATTCAGATTTATTATTTGACCTTGTATGATAATTGACTGAAATGATCGTCTTGAGCATTATGAATTTGGTATTATGTTTATAATATTTAGATAGACGTTTCCGTTCACTATCAGATCTGGTGTGTAAGTCTCTCGAAGCTAGAGCCTATTCAACATAAATTTATTTCATATTCACAGTCAAAAGCTAATGGATAAATTCTTGTTACAGGTATATTAATAATAGCGTGCTTAGCCAACATTTCGAAAATATTGCGGTCGATTAAATGAACTTGTTTGCAGATACCCGAAATTTTATTTAACTAGTTTAACAATGGTTGTCAAACCGTCTGATATCAATTGAAACCACGCGCTTGAACTTGACTACCCGATTTAGTCTTGATTTGACGTCAGACTCACGAAAGATGTGACCACTCGGCGGGGAATTTTCATCGACCTTTGACACTTAGAGGTGCTTTTTGTACGGTATTCGTGTTTTTATATTATGATTGTGATTGTGCTACTACACATTGGTACCCATGTTTTATCAATCAAAATGGTTATGGGCACAGTGTTTGCACTAGATATTTCCACAAACACAATTAATAATTTCATAGATATTTTTCACTGTAATTGTTCAGGTAAAGTTCTTGTCATTGGTCATCTAGATACGTATATTTTTCAAACCCACACACACACACACACACACCAAACCTTTTTACGAACTATGTAGGAAATACTGTGGACTCTAATCGTACCCCTTTATAAGGCGACCTGTTCCTATAAATTTTATACAAAAACACAAGATTAAAAAAATAGCTTCAGCCTAAAAAATTGCAATTTTCAAAACAATGTAAATGTATATATCAGAGCCATCTATTTATCAAAGCTATATAATATATGTCTTGATTGATAAAAGACGAATGGCATCTATAGCTTTTTATCATTTTAAAGCACATGTAGTTATATCCATTGATTAAACATGCAAAATGTCTTGTGTCTACCATGCCGAGTACGATTATTTCATACACACAGAGGCAAATTACGTAGGGATAACTGATATAATAGGGATGGAACAAATATTGTATTTAAAGTCATTTTTTTCGTGAAATATACAAGCGGTATACTTATTTCGTTTACCAATGCCATAATTCAGTATTGGTATCGTTGAATTATTTATTTACTTGTCAAATGCTTACTGCTCCATGGTACCTGGTTGCACCTCAGGATATCCAGAGGTCCTTGTATGCCCAGTATTCACCATATTTGTATATGTATCCTGGACATCTTGTAAATTTATATTATGATATCTGAAATATTTATATTGGTACCATTTGCTTCCATTGACTAAAACCTTTATTCTGTTCTTTAACTGATTATGAAGTCATGGCGGAGGTCACCACAAAACAAAGGATACCTATTATTTCTTTATACCTGCAGTCATATCTGTATTCTGCAAAGGTTCTCGTTTGTCTTTGTATTGATATAACATATTAACATACAGTCAAGTCTTGATAAACCGCCACCTTTTGTTACTTAGTGATTATGGCTGTATATCCACTTTGGCGATGAATTGAATAACGGCATCATGGGAAAAGTAGGGTTACCGTTCTTTGGTATCATAGATAAATGTATATATTTAATCAACAAAACACAGGACAGCATTCCATATTAAGTAATTATCTTGTTTTTACCTGATCTTATCACTGCTGACTGACTTCACACCGGTGATATATAGCAACCAATTAGCCGCTACATTGACCATGATCACAAATGGCGATATATCGAGATAAATGACACTTTAAAAAGGACCTTTGTTTTAAATAGAGAGTGGCTGATGGCGATAATAAATTTGGCGTTATAAATTGTATATACTAGCAGGAAAAACGGCGATGAATCGAATGGCGTTAACTCGAGAATTGACTGTATATTGCTTTTTTTCACATATTTATGAAATAGCTTTAGAAATTTAACTTTTATAGACATATTTATACTGATGACGCTTTTACTATAGAGCAAAATAAACGTCAAAATCCACCGAACGTTGCTTTGTTTAAACACAAAAACCCGCCGAACATCGCCTGATCGTGTTTTAAACATAACGAAAAGGCGAGGTTCATTGGGTTTTCGCGTTTATTTTGAAAGGCGACGTTCGGCAAGTTTTCGCGTTTACTTTACAAGACGAAAAGGCGGCGTTCGGCGGGGTTATGCGTTTGGACAACACAAAAAGGCGACAAAAGTTGCACGAAAAACCGACAAAAGTTTCACGAAAAGGCGAGATTTTTAAAAGTCTAAAACTGCGCCTTTTTCGTATTAGTTTTCTCGCCATTTCGCGTAGGTAATTAAAGATGACAGCCCAACAAACGGCGGTATATTGCATTAGAAGCAACGCGAAAATGCGAAATGGCAGAAATCAGCCACTGTGGTTTTCTCACAAAAATCAGCTTTGGTTCCAGCGGGGCTTGAAGCTGCAATGACCAGAAATGAGAGATTGGTTCAAAACGCGATGCTATAACCACGGCGGCCCCTGTCATGCAGAATAAAGATGAAACACTCTGTAACATACCGTTGAGTTGAAACGAATGTAAGCGACCAGTATTCGAACTACTAATAATTTTCGATTCGTATCCGAATATTTGTTTTTTTCTTCATGTGTAATGTTCTAATTCCTTGAGTTACGGTTTACATTTCTCATTACCCGGTAATAGATCGATGTGTGTCTATTTCTGTGTATGTATTGTTCTCGGGTTAGTGGACGTTTGAACGCCAAATATTTTGTAATTGAGTATTTAAAAAACACAAGTTAAAGTGGAAATGAAATTTTGACTCTAGTACCCGAAAATCCGTTACAGAACGTTTCCTTGCCATGGTGACAGGTGATGACAGATGCCATACTGTGAAACATACCGTACTAGACACGTGACCGAATGACGTCTTCATATTCGACTATTTGCCGTTTTTGGCTTCTTAAAGAATTTTCGAACATTCTTTTCGGTTCGTTTATAACTGAGAAATTGTTGAGTTTGGCAAAAAAATAAACAACAACAACAGCAACAACAATACCAACCACAACACCAACGACGACAATAACAACAACCACCACCACCACCATCACAATAAAAACAATACCAACGACAAAACAACATCAGCAGCAATGACAACAGCAACAATAACAACCACAATAACATCAACCACCACCACAACAACGACAAAAACAACATCAACAGCAATGACAACAACAACAATAACAACAACAATAACATCAACCACCACCACAACAACGACAAAAACAACATCAACAGCAATGACAACAACAAAAATAACAACCACAATAACATCAACCACCACCACAACAACGACAAAAACAACATCAGCAGCAATGACAACAGGAACAATAACAACCACAATAACATCAACCACCACCACAACAACGACAAAAACAACATCAACAGCAATGACAACAGCTACAATAACAACCACAATAACATCAACCACCACCACAACAATGACAAAAACAACATCAACAGCAATGACAACAGCAACAATAACAACCACAATAACATCAACCACCACCACAATAACGACAAAAGTAACAACGACGACAAAAACAACTTCATCAACAACAACAATGACAACATCAACAACAACGAAACAATTGGAAATAGTTCTGAAAATGGATATCAAAAGTTTATTATCTATTGTAAATTAAAGCAAGTGATCATATTTCCATTTTATCTTCAAATAGTGTATTTGGTGAACATGAAATCTCTCAGGTATTCCAAACATTATTATAAATTATTGCACGCGACCGTAATTGGATGTGGTATCATATTGTATGTAGAGATATGAAATGTAATATATCTGCCTTTTGGAGGTTTTTGTGTACTGTGACATAAAACTGTAACCTTATATGATGTTTTGACACGGTATATTATGACAAGTAACGCTGCTACCAGCCAATGAGATCTGACGCATTAAATATCTCCACTATGATAGCTGTGGCAAGTTTATATACATGATAGCCAAGTTACAATACAATAACAAAACTGTGTAAGGATTTACAAATAAGAAAAAAATATGAAAAATGAAACTGACTATCCTTAGGGCAAATAAATTTGTAGGGCTATAGATGAAAATAAATTGGAATTAATTTCAAAGACCATTCATCAAGCAGTATGGATAAAACATTCTTTGTTGTCATGTACTTTGATATCAATCTTAAGCATTGGTATTTTGTTATTTTATCATAACAATTACAAGGTATTTGATATATGGCCCCTTTCCACTGGTTGCACAGTACAATGAAGGCGACTTGATTTAACTCATTTGAATTTTTGTTAAAGGATTCTTTTATATTCAGCTACAACCTCAGATGACATATTTAAATGACAAAAATATCGAAAATTTGTCTTTAATTGTCACTTAGAGCCACTCGACGTCTGTATACAGTGGAAGTGATAAGAGAAGGCTTCAGAATTCAATGATTATCGTACGAAACAACACGTTTACAAATTTGTTTGGATAATTTTACAACGTAACAGGGACATATACTGATGACAAATACCTACTTGGCGAAGATTTATTATCATCTAGTGTCAAAATATTTCTGACCCCGGGAACTTCAACATTATTCCGTACCCCCAAAAGGTAGCACTCATCGATCACAGAACAACTATATCTGGACAAATTTAATATGTTCCGTATTATGGAGCATTATAGCATCCTCTTTTGCCCTCGCTAGGGCGCGTGCTACCGGGGTAACACTTTAACCAATAGTTAATGTTTCAAAGTTCAAGTGTATAAACGGGAGATGTGCTTACTTCTTGCAGGTGTGAGTTGTCTATTTGAAACAAAAATCAAAATTGATCAATACGTAGAAACAAGTACTACAACATGAAACTCGTTTTATCTCGACGCTTCAAATGGGTAGCGATCACTTTGCTTTCAACATCGGACAAAGTAACAACAAGGGTAAAATGTATCTGAAACTAATACGTTAATGAAAGCAGGTGTGCGATAGCGGAGAGATAAAAGATCACGGGTAAAAACTTCGATATCAATTGTTTTTGACAAATTCAAAACAATATATATCATGGATATGCTTTGTCTAAATTAAAGAAGTCGGCTGTGTATAAATTCACCGGTATATCAAGGATTATGGTTTCAAAGTTACTAGTATTTTTGAATATCGATGAATTTTGTTGAATTAAATTATTTTCTCCGTTTCGAATATCAGACCATGAATAAGTCCTTTTTACTGTTATCTATCTTGAGCAGTCATGGCAGATTCATTAAGAGAGAGAGAGAGAGAGAGAGAGAGAGAGAGAGAGAGAGAGAGAGAGAGAGAGAGAGAGAGAGAGAGAGAGAGAGAGAGAGAGAGAGAGAGAGAGAGAGAGAGAGAGAGAGAGAGAGAGAGAATGGAATGTGTTCCAAATCAGGGAAAAGAAGGCCTGATGTTTGGTAATAGTAAAATGAAAAAGGAATGCTATAATGAAACAAACAAAAAGGACCAAACAATACAAAAACTATTTATTTAGAATACATTAATGCCCAACATCAACAAAGTCCGAAACAGCTATTTTTAGAATATAGATCACTGTCATTAGTTCACAAGGTTATCTCAAACCCCATAAAACTGGACAGAAACGGCATAATGCAGGTTTTTCGGTGTAAAGGGCATGCGGAGTAATGTGCCTTCGGCGTAACGGGCCTTCGGAGTAACGGGTCTTCGGGTTTAAACATGGAAAAGCCAACTTAACAGAGCATACCCTCGGACCTTACTTATCATGTTTTATATTTAAATAAACAATATCTTACACAAAGCTTCATCCTTGCATGAGAGAGAGAGAGAGAGAAAGAGAGAGAGAGAGAGAGAGAGAGAGAGAGAGAGAGAGAGAGAGAGAGAGAGAGAGAGAGAGAGAGAGAGAGAGAGAGAGAGAGAGAGAGAGAGAGAGCAAGAGAGAATGGAATGTGTTCCAAATCAGGGAAAAGAAGGCCTGATATTTGGTGATAGTAAAATGAAAAAGGAATGCTATAATGAAACAAACAAAAAGGACCAAACAATACAAACAATATTTATTTAGAATGTTACAAATTGTTTGGTTTGAATAATGTTTTATGCCACACTCAACAATTTTTCAATTATCTGATGGCTCCATAATTTCAATGGCGTTTGAAAGAAGCCGGTTACTCTCACAAAAACTGCTTATGTTTCAGTTGGGTTCGAATTAGAGCTGTCCAGAAGTGAGAGACTTCATGGTTCAAGGCATGAAGCTTTAACCACTCGCAGGAGGCCCTCTACAATGTTTTAAAAACAGGATAATGTCGTAATGTGTCGATTAAGTTTTCTATATATTAATTTCATTCATTATTGATGGTTTAATGTGTACTTTGAATGCTTTTCAGAAAAAACCAACATGTTGTGTTTTCGCTTTAATTTCAATTTAATGGAAATGCAATAAACAACATTTGTGTAGTTGAAAGAAAATTCAACGAAATTGTGTTAACTTACACTTCATTTGATTGGATGAAAATGTTAGATTAAATCTGTATAACCTACTTTGTTATCACGCGAGGAACTACCTCGGCCGTTGCCAGGACAACAAGTACAGCTGTTCAATATATCATTGCGTTCCATTATCAACAATTGTTTTTGTGTTGTGTTATATTCCTTAGATATCGTTATTAAATTTGAAAATTGAATTGAGGGTATACATAAACCTAGTTCCAGGTATTTCGGTACCAGCTGTTCATCTTATACTAAAGTAATATTTGGCATTGTTAACATCATATAAATTCGAAAATTTTCTAAAGCTAAGATAGTCATTTTTTTTTTACAGTGGTTACTCTTTGACGGATTTCGACTATACTTTTAGATATATTATTTGGCCTTGCATAATACCACTTTATCTTTTAAAAAAAACATATACTTTTCAAATTGGAGCTCAACTGATGAAGTCTAATTGACAGAAACGATATCGTCTTGAGCATTATAACTTTGGTATTATGTTTATAATATTTAAATGTTTGTTATTTTTAGCTTTTTATTAAATCAATAGAATTAGCGTTTTTACTGAAAAGTTAATGTAAATCCTGAATCATTTTCCAGCTAAAATACCGTACATTTGTAACAACATGGAAAAGTTAATGTTAATCCTTAATCATATTGCAGCTAAAATACCGTACATTTGTAACAACATGGATGGTACAAATACTAGTAATCATGTGTACAAAATTAATTTTCTTACCATTGTAATGACGTCATGTTTGTATCTTCATAAATTACCACTTATCCTAAAATCACTTTTTCAGGTCAAATTTCATCAATCATCTTTATTGGTCTTTCCCACAAGTTTAGCGTATTATATTTATTTATTTTGTACTTTTATCAAACTGTGATAGTGTTAATATTCGTGTAAGGACATTTCCTACGATATATTGTCCCTTCCTATCCTAAAAACCATAACAGACTTATCTAAAAATGAATAGAGAAAACCATACCATTTGGATCTTCAGGGTTGACAGGGCGTATAAAAAACTGAAAAATGCATGATTGATTGTCGTATGTAGTTTCAAAAGTATGAACGTATAATTTTTTTTTAAATTTCCTGATTATTTGAACATTACTGTTAAAGTGAAAATGAAAAGTACCACTTGGTATTCGAAACTCCAAGTCCATTTGAAAACGACAAATTGGATATACATATGGTCTCAACATGAAGAACAATTGCGAATACCAAACGGTACGGGACCAGGTGTCCTGAAGGAGCCAGCATCCTCTGTTAGCATGACACACCCGTGGCAAATGTTCCATGGAAACCTCAAGTTCAGTGAAAATTGTCAAGTTCTTTGAAAAGGTCAAGCTCGGTGAAGATATAACAGCATAATCAACCAGGTCAGCCGTTGACTGCGAATTGGCCTAAATGGGTTTTGTACAGTTTATATAGGGAATTCACAAGGAGTATCGCTCTTTTTCATATCCGCGCTATTTGATGAACGATACCTATCTATGAAAGGCCGATTGGACATTATATATTATACAGTTCATCCCCGATATACCGCCACCTATTGTTTCATTAATTTTGTCGGTATAACAGGTTTTGCAATATATCAAGGTTTACTGTTCTCGAGGTGTGATCGTCATGACATGTCTTAATTACTGAAGTATTTCATATCCTGTTTACAATTCACTATCGTAAATTCGGACAAAAATGACTTGTATTTTCCCCCCCCCCCCAAATATGCACAAATTTCCAATATTTCAAACATGTTGTATGTTTCAAATATTGTTTTCTCTGTTTTAGTTAAAATTCTGTATATTTTTCCAAATTTTTTAAGGATCCTGGGTCAGGAATTTAGGTGGTAGGAGGGCCCCTGTAACTGTTAATGTAATACTTGCTGCTGATTTTTTATATTAGATCCTAAATCTATAGGTGATTAATTTTTTTCAGTTTTTAAATTAAATTGATTCTGCAATAAGATAAAATAAACAAGTAAGTACAAACGTACCTTTCATTCAAAATGTTTGAATATATTTATTTATTTATGATTCTCGATCATTATAATAAGCCAATGTAAATATTTTTTGATAATGCTTTTAATGTAATATTTGTTAACAAAATTTGTTTAATGCACTAATAAATTAATGATTAACTTGTACCGAATCTAGTTTGCAGATGACTTCAGTTTCTCAAAGTCAATATTCAGGTAAAACGAATTAAACTTAGTATAATACAAACGACAATATCTATATATCTATCTATCTATCTATCTATCTATCTATCTATCTATCTACATACGAATATGTATTCCATACTCCTATACAAGAGTCACAAATTGCATTGAATTGTTAACACAAGATATAATTGTTACGTTGAAGTGTTTTTACATTGAGTCCCTGTGGTGAATTCTCACTTCAATCTACCTGTCATGATTTGTATAAATGATTTTAAATATAAACCCTCTACAAATTACACAATTTAGGGTGTATTATTTTGTGGGAAAATGGAGCGAGAACTATATTGCTCCCCACGTGTTCTTTTGAATCACTTAGTTAAGTAAACACTTGTTACGTTTATGATTTCCTATGAGATCATTGACGGAATCTCGTGTGTTTTGGTGTCTAGTCTGGTTCATATAGTAGATGTTAATTATATTGCTGACCTTCGTCACTACAGATAACTCGCCCAGTAATAGTAAACCATCTATATTTATTTGACGTCATTGTCATCGTCATCGTCGTCATTGTCATCATCAGTGTTTTCATATTAATCATAATCTTCATCATCATCATCGTCGTCGTCATCATCATTCTGTACCTTCTTCTTCATCATGAATTAAAAATGTATGCCATTGATCTTAATAATATTTTTATCTGATAGCATGATCGATATAAATCCTTGTCATTTTTCCTACAAGTATAAACTTTTTTTCAGTTGCTGACATTTACACAGTTATATTGTTGGACACATACAAGTATTCAAAAACACAAAACACATAGAAATAAACATTCAAATATCCATAAACACGAAGAATGAATTCCGACGTGATCCACGCCCAGTATTCTAATTTCAAATATTCGCCAGTCACGTTCGAACAAAAGAATTAAATATCGGCAACGATTGAATTTGACGGCGCTTGTTTATTGTAAACTAAAGAAAAAAGTAAAATTCTAAAAATGTCAATGCTGTCAAGTTTGTATTCCCATATTTCTGCATTTATCTGGATTACTAATTTCATAGCACCATTTGAAAATTAATTTTGATATAGTAACGTGGCCTTGGTCCATGATATGTTGTTGAATTAATCGAGGCGTTATCCTTAATTAATTAATTTTTTTTTAGTTTTATGAATATACATTTACGCCTTTACGTATACAAAATGTATTTTCCTTTAAACCAATGTCATTATATCGTGCAATATTTAATCAGGTATATGTTAAGATGTATTGAATTCTATTTGCAAGAAATGTATCGATAATACGCACAGAAGGTGAATTTCTACATCAGTGATTTGCTCTTCAAGTCTATATCGTCTTTGATGTACTTTCTTTGTCGTTTTTTCACTTTTAACCCATTTTTGATTTCATGGCGCCAATAAATACTGTTGTAGACAGCGAGAAGAGGCTGGACAGAATGAAGAAGTCGTTATGTTGATGTCGCTGTGTAGAGTTTTATTGCCCCGGCAGACCCTTTGTACACCTGTACTACCACAGAAGCAACAATTATAAACTGAAAAGTTAATTATCTTTGAATACATCGGAACTCATTTAAAATGCCTTCTATATTTGAGCATCAAGCGACTTAATCAAATAAAATCGTTTAATCTATTTCCAATGGGCATGGCATTCAAAAAGAGATCATTTTGTAGCATTAAAGTCTTTTTCACGAAATTGAAGAATTTTTATTCAAAGGGAAAGAAAACACGTAAAAACAAAACAATTTAAAACTGAAGACATCCACTATCAGGACAGCGAAATAAGACACGTAGTTAAAAAACCTAAATATAATTTTTTAGAAACTAGCAAACAAGTAAACATCTGTAAAGTCTTATTTGCGATGTTTACCATTAAACGTCTTTAAATCTTAAAACGAAAATTTATCTTTTATCTTTATAATTCAATAACAAGTCAGTTAAATTTTCAGTTTAGTGAACTTTTAAAGTACGTCAGTTGAAAGACACAATTTCTGTCGTATAACTGATACAGCACAATATTAATATAAAAATAATGATCTTAATACAAATTTACATGTCCGTGAACATGTTCTGTGATGGGCGTATCCAAATCTGCCTTCTCTCATTAATGACTTCCCCAGGGACTGGAACCAAATTATAGGGCGGCCAGAAATACCTAAATAGAAATGCATGCTAAACGTTGCGGCTTATCGAGGAAAATACTGCAATTGTACAGGTGTGGAGAGTAGAGACACAAAACAAGATATCTTGGGGCAGATTTCTCCTATTTGTCCTCGTACAAATTATCAAGCACTGTCTGTCAAACACCATTTCACCATTATTGCAATAACTGAATCATCATTTTGACAAAGAACGATACTTCTGGTGTCGTTAAGAATAGGCTCAAAATCAATGCATTGTCACTCGTAGACCACGGATGATGTCTAGCAAATTACTTCCAAGATGAAATTTCAATTTTTGTCTCTCAAATATTACTTGCGAATTGTGTTGTCCATACATTTGATGATTCGTAAAAATGTATTTGGTTTCAAATTCGTCGTTTAACGGATTTTCCTTTCATATACTTACGGAGTGGACAGAACCGTAATGATGCTACAGACGGATGCTTTATTACTCATACAAAACGAAGAATTAGCATTTTTAGTGCAAGATAGTCTTTCAAAATTAATCGAAATCAAAACGTTATGCATTTCATAATAATATTTAATGTTTGTCGCTTATTATTATTTTAGAAACACACGCCGGTTGCAGTATATGCCGATATAACGAAAACGGGAAAATAAAAGAAAAACTTTTCTTTTCATGAAATTTACAACCTGATGTAAGACTTTATATCGTCGGATCTAAATTGATTGTGAAAAAATATACATATATGTATAGATACATACCAATCTGACCTACTCTGTGTTTTGCAGTTTCAACAATGTGACAATTTATCAATATTTAAAAATAATACAAAAGCTGTATAAAAATAGAACCCAAAACAAATACCGAAGACGGTTGTTTCTGTAAATCATACACTTCATCATATCGCTGATAACGCCTTTGTATGTAATTATTTTAAAGGGGCATTAGCCGTGTTTAACAAATTCATAATTTCGATTTTTCCACTTTTACTACTTGTACTTGATGTACAACAACAAATAAGAGCTATACACGGGCATAAAAATCATATATTCCTATATATTTTGTGAAAATAAGGTCAGGTCCAATGTGGTATTCATATACAAATAGTGAGGTTGAGTTAATCAATTGCTATTGAAAAAGTGCGAAACCTGGTTTTTAAAGTATATTTTTTTACAAAATATATAGAAATTTAAGAATTTTTATGCTTGTGTATATCTCTATTTTGTTATTGCATATCAATCTTAGCAGTAAAATGAAAGAACCTTTTTTTGAAAAACACAACTGATGCCCCTTTGACGTAAAGCACCATACAAATAACTTTTATATTAAATGATTTAAACTTTTCTCTTATTTACTTGTCATTTTCAAATAGATAAACATTCATCTATTTGAAAATGACAACTGAAGAAGAGAAATTTTAAGGCACGTACAATTCCAAAAACTATCTAGATAAAACACAAACGGATCCAAAGTACGAAATCTATACTTTGAAATTCATGCACGATACAGTTAGAGTTCTGAGTCTTTTGATATGAAAGTTAGACTACGAACACAACGCGACATCATATGCAGTTGGATAATAATTCAAAATATTGCTGGTACCTCGTGTACAGACGTGTTTTTGTCCTGAAAATTGTGTTGCAGGCACTTAAATTTCCAGTGGCTGCAATACATTAATTTATAGGGTTTTAGCTCACAGGAAAGTGCTGCGTAATCACCGGACCCGATTCGTATTTTATCATGAAATGTATGAAGCAACTTTCCAAAAGTAAATGGACCGTGTTGTTTCATGTCATCATCTCTAACGTTGCATTAAACCAGCATGGTACGTATTGTATCATATCAGCGATGGGGAATGATCGGGTTAGAATCATGTATCATATATGTGACATAGGCGTAATCAATCTTCAAACATTAATTCAGAGCTATGATTCTTGTACTTACATTATGACTAAACAGTGAAATATGGAGTTTCTCTGCTGACAGCACACCGCAGTGTGGCAAGGCCCAGATTCATCCGTCACACCGGGGTGCCGTAAGTCGGGGTATTATAAATGACAGCTTCACAAAGGCTGTAGAATTAAAAAGTTTAAATGTGCCGCAGTTCTTGATGAGGAGTCATGAGATATTTCAATTTTGCAATATTGTTAGCTATTAAAATGATGAAGTTAAATTGTAATAATAATAGCCAATATAATTGAATTAAAGTTCCTTTCCAGTGGAGTGAACTGCATAATATAATTCATAAGTAGTTGTCAGTTTGTGATGGATATGACCAGTAAAACATAAACTCAATCACGATTCAATGCCCTAACATTGAACTGTGTAATTCTACGTGATTTTGATGTTTTTATTTTATACAAAAAGCAATGCAGAATGTAAGAAAAAGGTAGTTTCATATATCGTGCAAACTACAATCACTTTATTCTCACGCGAGAGCTTGGTAACGATAGAGGACAGAGCGCAAAAAGGTCAATTAATGTTTTATGAAAATTCAATAGTTTTATACAGTTGTATCAAAGATAAAATATTTTACACTGTGTTTCATTCGCGTGCGTGTTACACGAACTGTTGTAATCAGGATTTCACCGTCACCAAGACTCAGAATAGCCGATTAATTATGTGTGGATGCATGGTCTGATACATGTTATATCTAATACAAACGCTGAATCCAAGAGAAGTACCTGTACGTTTCAGTTATTATTGAAATCAACACTCAGTAAACACATAATTATCTCCATGGAAACAAAAGCGATGATCCATACAAAAATGTGGTTCAATTTTTACTATATATGTACATGTACCCATTTAAAATTGATAACAATAAGTTTTATTAGACCTATTAGAATGATTTTGCAATTAGAATATGTAAATTACATCTATTTTGTTTTACAAAATTCAACAGAAAAAAAACAAGTCAAACCAAATGAAGAATTACGGGTAGAATCTTGAAATCTAAACATTTTCAGAAAATATGTGCTGAATTATTTCAGTACCTTTTTCTCAGCCATTCCATAAAGGCATTTTGATATATGGGGATATTTTGCTGATCTATCCATTCATTGACGCAAAAGGTGGTCAACATAATTTGCATTTCTAAAATCGGAACCTTTTATCCCAACGACATCTACCGACTGTTTCCAGTTAAAACCGCGGTCGAAGTTCAAGTTGTGCAGTTGTAATAACTTTACGCGAGCAAAGTTGTGCCGTTGTAATAGCTTTAGGCGCGCGAGTGTGTGTTTGCAATGCAGGGTTAGGGTTAGGGTTTAGCGTTCGATTGTAATATTGACTATGAAATAGATTACGAAACCGGAAAAGTTGAAATAATGTATATACTAAACTCAAGTGCTGTCTATAACTCTGAAGAGATCATCTAAGAAGTCAATTACTGTCTAATTTAAGATTTGGACCAAAAAAGGTATATAGCGCCCCAACATTTAAGGAAAGATAACATTACGTGGACTTAAAGGCAAGTACCTGCATCACCAAACATGAAAATCCAAATTTGAAATCATTCTGTTTAACATTTCCTTTTATTGCAATATTCCAAATCTTGATGGTCTACATGACGACATATTCAGAATGATGACCTTAAAAGTTAAGTTAAAATGACTTTTTTCCAGAATTTGAGATTGTTTTATCATGTTTGGTCCTGTGGTTTTCACAAGTACTTTTGAACTACTGCCCAGCATATACCGCGATTTAGGGTACATGAGTGTAGCGGTAATTTGTTAGGTTTCGTTTCTATATGACTTTACTCATGATCATTTGTGGGATAACTTAGTCGTATACTGGTACGCACTGCAAGTATTACACTAAGTTTGACAATTGTATAAAAGCTTCTAGTATTTTTACGCTATTCCAGCTTTTCGATCTTTAAGCGACAACACATCGAATACATTCATAATGCGAATGGAATTGCTTCAGATTTTCTTGAGATATTTATTCATTCGACAGTCTTGTTCCCGGATAATTAGGACGACAGCCGCTGATATTTCCGTTAATTGTAATAATATGAAGAGACGGAGGCACAGTGACAGGCCTTCCGGTCTATTTTAAGATGCCTATCGCAGCGATAGATTTAACCCGTGGTACGATAACACACATCATTTCTGGAACCTTTCGTGAGTAAAGACATTTCCAATGCTTTAAAACCATTTCTCCCACCATTTCCTATACTGTTGTTCGTGACCAAATAGCAATTTGTTTATTTTATATCAATTTAAAGTCATTTACTCTCTTGTAGTGTAACATTCGTAATTGTCAACCTCTTCCGCTTATTTTCATTTGTTTCAAAATGTCTCATAACTAGATTATAATAAAATAGATTCGAGAATGGAAAATATGTCTTTTTCCTTGATATATTGTCTGTTGTGTATTCAAATATCGTAAATTGCCTAATAATTGTATATTAAATGTATATTTCAATCGTAACATTATGCAATATACATTGCATATAATATTATACACATTATATATACATATCAAAATGATAAAATAATTCGACTAGAATACGAAAATTTAGATATACAAATCGTATCAACATAAAGAACAATTGCGAATCCAATGGGATGGGACCTGGCGCAGCGGCCCCTGCAAGCAAAAGTTACGTGGAAACCTATCGAGTACGGTGAAAATGTAATACGTTCAAATCCCCGTCTATATCTATAACAAATGAAATGTCAAAGTAGGAAGCGTATGTATTGCGTGCTAAGGTCAAACTCGTTATACCACATTCATATACGTACGAATATTGTCGTTATCAATTGCCAAAACATCTTTGGCATATCTATATATCACATTAAAGTCCTAAGCTAGCATTTCCTTCTTGTGATTCAGAATATTCTGAATGAAATCTACTTTATATCAGCAAAGAAATAGGTCGGTCTATAAAGGGGCACAATTGGTTCCGATGGAAATGCCGATGCTTTCTTTAAAGGCCTAGTTTCTTAACACTATGCTATCTATTAGGAATTTCAGTACTCATTTTTTCCACTTCATTGTATTAATTTGTTGAACCAGAGTGCTGTTCGCCGAAAAAAGGAAAATGACAATCAGTTACTATATATTGAAATTAGCATTGACCACTTTTAGTGAAAACCCTAGTTGATATAAATTCTATGTAGTTAAGTTATTCATCATAACGATAACAGTTATATATGAGAGGAGTTTTTTCGGTTTTGGTTTTAACATGGTTTTAAACTAGCAGTAAATGTTAGGTTGGTATTTTCAATATGACCGATATATTAGAACTTGCTTTGTACTATTAGAAAACCGATTTAAGTTACATATTGTCGTGCTTTACAGTTATCAAACATTATCTAATATTTATTAAAGCATAGTATCAAAACGTTTATTGATAAAACAAAATATGCCGCAGAAAGTTATTCACCTCTCTCATTACTGTATTTTGCCGCCATCTTTGTTTGTTTTGGAGTGCATGTAAATCACTGAAGCTATAGTTTGGTCTATTTTCCGAACTGTTTTGAAAAACTGTTAGTGATAAATGTGAAAACCGATACTAGTTTCAAACAAGTGTGTTGGAATAAATGAAAGGTTATCCAATTTATTTATAAAGCAGTTGTTGTGTGTAAATAGCATTTGTATAACTTAAAGCATTGTCTCTTTATCATTGCAGAAAACACTTTGAAACTATTCTCCTAAATAATGAATTACTTTTTACAATGTAAAATGTATTTCTAGTAGTATCTTACTAACACACTGATTTAAAGATAGAATACAAAGTAAAACTTGCTGTAGCGACCACCTGTGTATAAAGATCACCTAACCGTCCCCAATAGTACTATATGTGTACAAATCAACCTCTATATAAAGACCAACCCAATAAAGAGCGGTATTGTTGTGTTTGTAAGAGGGTCTCGTCATACACGTTTCACTGTATTTTGTTTTCGTTTTGACTTTAGCTAAAATCAAATCCAACAGCATGATGTGAAACTACCAAGACGTCCGTCTAAAATTACAAATTAAATATACATTTACCAAAAATAAAAATTTGACATTCTAACAACGATTTATATTTATCGTGTTCACCCACAGATTTTTCAGTTCAGTAGTCATTTTGCAGTGGTAACTATTGTAGGTTTATTATTTGACCGTGTATGATTCCAAATTTTCTTTTTGAAATATACACGTATTTTAAATTGGAGTTCAACTGATGAAGTCTTATGGATAGATACAGCCATTTGCAACATTTGTTTTGATCTTTTAGTGGCAAATCTGTACATTTGGAATTATGTTTGTGGTATGTTGTACATTTGAAGCAAATAATATAACCATTTTACATATGGTTATAAAGATTCTAAAGCGGATCCAAAAAGTGTTTAATAGTTCTAAAATATCTCACTAAGGACCGTCATAATGGCATAACTTTAAGCACATATAAAGAAATTTTCGGATTACATTATCACCTCGGTAAATTCGAACATTTTGATTGAATTATTTTGTGGAATTCAAAATCATTTTAATTATATTTTATAGGTATGTTTTACAACATTTTGAAAGCTTGTTTGGACTTATCCCATATACTTTTGCTAAGACTTGGTGACTCTTGGAACAATAGATTTAATTACACCAAATGGACTCAGTTTCAGTATTAAGTGCCTCCATAATAATTATGTGTTTTCTATAAAGCATTTATACAATAACTTAATAACTAATCTCAAGTTCATATACTGAAAGGTGTCAGACATGAAACGCATCCTTCAGGACAGTGATGCCACCTATCATATTTACAAGAAAAAACTGTTCCCCATAGGTGAAAACAGATCAAGGTATCACCGAATGTCGTCAATGTAACCGAAAGTGACCTTGCCTTCATAATATTCGGATAAACCTGGGGAATGGAATAACGGTTGCAACTTTTAAAACAACGAATGAAACATTTTATGCTAGAAAATCTAGCGTAATGAACTTTTGTGCAAGATTGTATTTTGTAATTTAAACAGTAAAACCTGCTATAGTGACCACCTCTATGTAAGGATTACCTGTTTATAAAGGTAAGTTTTTTCAAGTTTCTTGACTGCATACTTCAACTAAATTGAACCTGAGTATAAGAGACACCTGCACATAAAGGTCAATATTTTCCAGCCCCTTGGGTAGCCCCTATATACAGGTTTCACTGTGCATTGACATGTTATCGACCAGGGTTCATTACAACGTACACATTTCGTAATTGTACGATAAGAATATTGTAAACATGATACCAATATATATATATATATATATATATATATATATATATATATATATATATATATATATATATATATATATATATATTATATATATATATATATATATATAAAAACCTTGCTATAGCACCATTTCTATCTAGGGATTACCTGATTTTCATAAAGGCTAGTTTTTCCAAGTGCCTTGACTTCATACTTCAACTTAATTGAGCCTGTGTATAAAGGTCACCTGTACATAAAGACCAATATTTTGTGGTTCCTTGGTGGCCCCTATCTACAGGTATTATATATATATATATATATATATATATATATATATATATATATATATATATATATATATATATATATATATATATATATATATATATATATATATATATATATATATATATATATAAATGTATTCCAGATCTGTTAAAATCTAACCCATTTAAAAAAGATCTTAGCTTTTGAGGAGGTAAGACTTTAAATAGTGCTATCCACCCCAAATATTACTGTGGTATAGTCTTATCACCAGGTACCAAAATGTCAGGAACTGGAATTGTGTATATCCTCGGGTACTCAAACGGACCAACATCAGTGAACGGACAAAATTATGTAATTTGTTATTTTAAACAAGAAATATAATACTACTGGATACAAATATATTGATGTCTCCAGTCATATATGTGTTAATGTGTTTCGTTCTATTTCTTTTTGCAACAGTATTGTTGTATATTCACACACATTTCATATACATTTTACTATGTTTTATCTTATTTCGTATTTTACTATTTCACAATATTTCAGTTAGATTAATTACCAGATCCCATGTCTGGATTCCAACGGAGGTACGTAGTTCTCATGAACTGTCAATCATGTGTACACACTGTTATTTGGACATACTGATAGTTAATGCATTTGTATCTCTGTTTATTTTATTAAGCATGCAAAAACTCATGTGGTAATATATTGACCAATTTAATATTAAATAAGTCAGACTCCGCTCGACAATTGCAATTAGATTGCAATTCCATTTGATAGTAACTCATATATGCCTACATTATTATATTCGATTAAGAGTTTATCATGCATGTGAAAATTAATCCAAATGTTATTGAACAATTTTGTGGGCTAAAAGAACTACACAGGCAGTATTTACAAGACAATAAGATAGGTTTATGTGACGCATTATTTCTCATTTAACATTAATCGTTGTAAGAATCAATTATGGTACAGCCAATTGGCAGGTAAGAATATCAACCCGGTTGATATTTGATATTTCAATACTGAATAAGAATATCAACCCGGTTGATATTTGATATTTCAATACTGGATTAGAATATCAACCCGGTTTTAACTCTGCTATCTGATGTTTATATACTGTATAAGTATATCAACCGATTGATATTTGATATTTAAATACTAAATAAGAATATCATCCCGGTTGATATTTGATTTTTAAATACTGAATACCTGGAATATATAGCTCCTGGTACTTTTACGACAGAAAACATTTGTAAAAATTCGGCCTATATCAGATGTGAATTATTGTTTGCATGTATTACGAGTTTCAATTAATTGGCTTGAAAAACTCGCTTTAATTTGAAATTCGCCATCTCATCCCATGAGAAAAATGACGAAAATAAAACATGAGCGAAAATGTCTTGTACAGTAAAACTTGTACATGTATATAAAGAACCATTAGGTACACAACAAAACCAGTCTGTAATGGAGTCTTTAAATAGAGGATGATTTGTACAAAAATGGCATAATTTGGGGACAGCAAAAACAGTTTTTATGACCAGTTGGTCTTTATATACAGGTGGTCGCTAAAGCAGGTTTTACTGCATACAGAATGTACACAAATATTTAATGCATTTTATTTAAATTAAATGCATATGGAAATCTGAATTCTGCATCAACATACAAATACACACACACACACACACACACACACACACACACACACACACACACACACACACACACACACACAATGTTATAAATTTTTAATTTACTGGGTGATGTAAATACAAAAATTTACAATTGTCATGTTGTAAATTTTGTATTTACACCCACCAAGTAAATTTAAAATTTACACCATGACGTACAAACATCTAATTTGATATTAGATGCATTACATTGAAGGATACCTTATACTATTCACAAGGAATATAGCATCACTCACGATTGGAATAAAAGTAGTCACATGACAAAAGATAGTAAAAATTCGCCTCCGAGGGAAATAACCCCAAAGTTATCACCTGACCGTGGTATAATAATTTCGCTGCCGTTGGCAACGTGGGATAATACTCGGGATATAACCCCTTGCCGGCAAATTAGCAATAGAATCAAACGCAACTGACAGGAAGTTAAAAACTACGTCTCTTTCCTGTCTGCTTTTCTATTGTACACTAATATTAAATGATATCGTTTCGTTTTGTTTATGTTTTGATTATTTCGGTCTAATAAAACATATCAGGCTCTCTGTGTCGGAATACATCCCGCATTGTATCCCTGGGAAGGGGTATTTCCCATGGAAATACTTCGGGATGTATTCCTCGACAGAGTGCCATAATTGTATATTATCGTACAAGAATAATCAACGATTCATAAATGCTCTTTAAAGAACTTAATTTGAACTAGGTCAGTCTATAAATTAATTGGAACAGATATTCATCAAATTCATCATAAAAATAATCGTTTCTATGTGGAGTAAAGATGTGAATGGAATAAATATCTGACAAACTTGAATGCATATCAATTTTGAATCCCATCAACTTTTAACTATTGCGTTGTAAATTACAAGAGAAAAAAATGTGCATATATACATGTATACCCAGTATTTACAAAGCAATAATAAGAATCCACAATTGCTCATTTCAGACGGATTTCATTAAGATTACAGAACCAGGCATAGCAGGTACGTATTATTTTAAGCTTGTTTTGTCTCTGAACACATAATCTTATCTAAATACAGATATTACATTGCGGTCGATAGATTTACCATAAAAATCCTCATGGGGGCGCTATAAGACTGACGATATTGTGGATTTCATTCATTTAACCATCTGTTATTCGTGAGAATAAAATTGTAAATATTGAGTTCGGACAAAATGAAAGGTATTTTACACGCCAAACAGTATGGGTTTGTTAAAAGTGGATTAGTGTCATTTACCGGACACTATGCGTATCAGGCAAATCACTACGGTAATTGCGGATTAGAAAATGGCCGCAAGTCAATTTCAGTCTGTAAATGTCGTATCAAAATCACTTCTGAATGATAAAAAATAAGATGTGTCATTCGAATGTATACACCATTATAAAAATATTTCCTTTTACTAGTTTTGATCGTAAGAAAAGTCCTTGGTGTGATTATATGTACATCTACACAAACAATACAATTTTTTTAAATGGTGTTACACACACACGAACACACACATACACACATACACACAAACACACAATCCTCCTCCTCCTCCTCCTCATCAATATCATCATCATTGTCGTCGTCGTCTTCATCATCATCGTCATTATTATTATTATTATTATTATTATTATTATTATTATTATTATTATTATTATTATTATTATTATTATTATTATTATTATTATTATACCTGATCCCACCTCCTGTTTTGTAGCCATCATGAAAATTTATATTTTGGTATCTGATAATTTTATACTGAACAAGTATACATTGCAGTGCAGTTATGTTTCTCGGTTCGGTTAAAAGTATTTCAAACTTTGTACAAGCAATAAAAATATATTACAGCAGGGATTCAGAAACAAGTAATCTTGGTACTTCCACTATGTCCGTGTCTCTCAGTTGTTTCTAACATTATAACACTGTAAAATGACTATAAACCAAAAGTAACTGATTGTCAGACTTGATGCTGTGACTGCCACAGTGATCTAATTATATGTTTCAGCGATGGATAACTGTGACGCAGTATGATTGTTACGTCAATCATTATAGTATAGTTCATCATAGACTGAGTCAAAGCTCAATACACAAAACAGCCTTGTCTTAGCGGTATTGCACCGACTGTTTTGAAATTTTATACACATTTGCTTTTCACGATGACCAATGCATCTGTCATCTACAGCCCGTGAATGTTTGTTTCTCTGCTGTAAACAATATCAGCAATGATGCAGCAGACTTAAAACACCTCCTATTTGATATCGCTATAAATTATTATGATAAAGGTTAAGGTCATACAAAAGTTGCAATCAAATCCATCCTGCAGTTGATATAACATTGAAGGGGCATGTAGAGGTCAAATAAAGGTCAGCATGACACGTGATGCATTTTGCTTTATGACAAGCTACAGTTCTAGAGAAAGTCAAAGAGAATAACTGACATAGGTTTCATATTCCTGTGTTGAGTCTCTCACCAGTAATCGCATTACATAAGATTTGACCTGTCTGACCTTGACCTTTGACCCAATGACCTTACATAGCATACAGGTCTAAGGCAAGTCATGGAGAATAACTGACATAAGTTTCATGTTCCTGTGTTGAGTCTGTCACTCATTATCGCATTACAAAAGATTTCACGTTTTGACCTGTGTAACTTTGACCTTTTAATCTATGACAAAATTTTAGAGAAAGTCATGGAGACTATCCGATATAAGTTTCATGTTCCTGTGTTAAGTCTTTCACTAGTTATCGCGGAACATAAAAATTAACGTTTTGGTCTCTGTGACCTTGACCTTTGCCCCTATGACATTGAAAATGTGTACAAAAACCGTCGGAATAATAATAATAATAATAATAATAATAAAAATAAAAATAAAAATAAAAATAATAATAATAAGAAGAAGAAGTAAGAATAAGAATAAACAGAACAACACTAAGAATCTTTCCACTGAAAAGTGGAAAGTCCTAATTAAAGAAAAAATGAAAAAAAATGAAAAAACTTATATGATTACTCACAAGACGGTGGCTTCTGTCAATAAAACTTCATCAGGTGGGCTCGAATTTAAAATGGGTAAAAATGAAAAAATATACTAGTAAACATTAACTTTACGTTACAACGTGTATATCTCTTATAAAGAGTCTTGGCACGATTGCCGTACTAACTAGACATTTATTTACTTATCTTTTTCCTCTTCTTCGTTCTATAAGTCGTTGCTATTGTTTTTCATTCTAAATATGCCAATGCTGATATAATTGTTTAATTTTGGTGGTCAAGGCAAAGACGATGCTGTTTTTGAGAAACACGAGAGACTTCAGAGAGACGTGTCATGTTGTAAATTTTGAATTAACTCAGTGGTTGTAAATGCAAAATTTACATCATGACAAAATTGTAAATTTTGTATTTACACCCACCCAGTAAATTCAAATTTCAAAGGATGACAGACGTATGTAAAAATTATGTATTGGACTTGTGTGTCGGGTTTTATCAACCTTTTTTATTTTGTGGTGATACTCGAGGTGACAGCTAGGAGTAGCCGGCAGTATCAGAACATGTAACCCAGTCATGTTTCCGCTAATTGAAACGGTAACAGATGAAATGAAAAGAATTTAGGTAAACACTCACAGAATGAATCACTGCAGTCATATTAATTGCCTACAGGAATAGTAAGGTCTGGGAATTTCAACGCCTTTTGCTCTTTGAATGCATTGGTTGACAGATGATGCGAAAATACCCGCCCGTGATGTAGGTCCGTCACCTGAGCAATTCGTAACCTGGATATTTGTTGCTAATTATAGGGTACTATATATCCGTTAGATAAATTCTCTATCTCACGTACATTTGTTAAACGCAGGTGCAACGTGTGAACGGTAGTGTACAGATTTGTGGTAAATATCACGCTATAATTGATTTAATGAATTTGGTTGTCGAAAAACACTCACATAGTGCTTGTTTTGATGCGTACATATTTGCATTTTAATTGGTTTGAAATTTTGTCTTTTTTATCAAATTACCGAAATTTCATTGACAAAATTTTAACTGAATGGCTAATTTGTCGATGTTTTTAATGATTTACACAATAATTTCCTACTTGCATATTATTATAGTGCAGCTGGCATTTACAGAATTTCACTGTTAACATAGAGAAAACTAGATATGTTACTTTCTCTTGAATGTGTGGCGACGGAATTATATGGAAAATATGTATCAGTTGTTTGACAAATAAAAGGATATGTTTTGAATATACAATCCACTTTACAATGCACATTGACAAAAGCATTTAATTCAAACTATATGAAGGCAATTGTCAAGTTTGTATGAGTTTTCGAAAATCTATACGAGTTGTTTGCTGCTAATACGTATGCGTTTTTTTTAAAGGGCACCAAAATCAAAAAGAATTTCGGTCTACATTTGATGTGTGATATAATTTGCTGTATTGCAGACATTTTATTGACGGGTTGAAAATCGATCGAATTCGTAAACTAATTTTTACATATTCACGCTTTTAGAGGTCGACTGATAAAAAAGGTCAACCATTTCAAGTCCTTTTAATGACCTTTACGGACAAACCTTAAAGGTCTACCTTTAATTAACTATTGTTTGATATGTCTGAAATACATGTATGTTATTTAACAGATTGACATGAAGATGGGAAATATTATAAATATAGACGTCGGTCAAATTTTATAAGTAAACTTTAAAATATCAAAATATTTTCCTAAAGGTTTTATTGTTTTTGTAATTTTCAAACTTTACGAAATTGCCAAATCTGTGTTAATATCATATAAAATAAAAATAAAATAAAATACATGCATTATACATGGTGGTATGTATTGATTGGAATGTCATTTCTCGCAAAGTTGTATCTATATTATGACGAAATGATACAAAGTAAGGCAAAAACATAGTAAATAATAAACTATACTAAGGTGTCACTAATAAGCTTCAATATTTGGAATTGTCTTATTTTCTATAATTTGCAAACAGACACTGGTCAAATGTATTTTGAATTTGATAAACGAAACTTTATTTTGTTACAGAAAACGAACATATTGTTGCAATACAATATGAAATGTGACCAAATCCCATTTCTGATATATGTAGTACAAGTTTTAAAATCAGAATGATATTATGTCTCTAAGAGGTTTCCATGGAACATTTGCGACAGGTGTAACATGCTAACAGAGAACGCTGACACCTTGATGAAGAACACCTGATCCCATCCCGTTTGGGATTTGCAATTGCTCTTGGTGTTGAGAACTTTTGTATATCCAATTTGTATTGTATTGAACTTGAAATTTTGAAAATCCGTTGTGTTTTTGATTTTGATTTGATTTTTTGTTTTACGCCATACTCTACAATCTTTCAGTCATATGATGGCGTCCGGTTTTTATTGGTGGAGGAGACCCCGGTTACCCGGGTAAAGACCACCGACCTTCCGCAAGAAAACTGGCATACTTTCCCAACTTAATTCGAAATGATTCTAGCGGGATTCGAACCAGAGGTGAGAAGTCTTGTGATCTAAAGCGCAATGCTCTAACCACTCGGCCACGGAGCCCCCCGTCCGTTGTGTTGGGACGATTTGTAATGACTTACCAAGTAATAGAAAAACTTTCTTCTACGAGTTAAATGGAAAACTGCGCCAAATTACTTCCAAAGATGTGATTCAAAGTGCAATGATCACTGGCCACGTTGTCATGGGAGTCTGAGTTATGGTATGGGCAATAAAGAGAGGGACGTACAAATTTGAAAGTTTAAGTGTCAATTTACCTAAAATACATGCCTTTGAAGCAATAGACGCAGAGTCAGATTCAACTAGATAATGCAATTGAGGCCCAAAATTATAAATTGTACCGTACAAATGCTACACATAAGATTATATATAAAATCATCGATACAATACAAATTAGTTAAGCACTGTTTATCTCAGTTGTAATACATAATTATGTAATATTAAAGTGGTTTATAACATTTATTATTTGGCCTTTATATCACACCACTATTGCCTTCGGAAATGTACACTTATATTTAATTAGCTGAAGTCTGAGTGACAGTAACGAGCTTTTGTTTTTGTAAAAATTAAACTTTGGTATTGTTGATACTTTTCATATGTCGTATGTTTTTGCATTTTTTTGGTCTTCTTCGAACTCAACTGACGAAGTCTTATTGGCGGAAATAAGTATCTTGGGCATTAGTATTAGTCATTTTGTACAACTACTGTATAAACATTAGTATTAGTCATTTTGTACAACTACTGTATAAGCATTAGAATTAGTCATTTTGTACAACTACTGTATAAACATTAGTATTAGTCATTTTGTACAACTACTGTATAAGCATTAGTATTAGTCATTTTGTACAACTACTGTATAAGCATTAGTATTAGTCATTTTGTATAACTACTGTATAAGCAAACATTTAAGGGATGATTAAATTTTGGCGTTATCAGCGAGGTTGTAGATCGGTAAAATTGAAGATCGCTAACAAATTATTCCTCATTGCATTAGTTAGGTATTAGCTCTTTTTAATTATAAAATCGCTAAAATCACTATCGGTGAAATTATATACCACATTTTGAGGACAAAAGGCTAAATTTCCGTCTCGTTAAAATGCTCACACATACGGTTTAACTTATGTAACATGATATTTGTATCTCAAAAGACTAAAACAAATGTTCTGAAACAATATCATATTCTTCATTTTTTAAAACGAAAATGGCTTCTGTAATATAGTTTATGCTATAAAGATGAATCATTAACATAGATACTGATACATTGCACTCTAAACCCATTAGAGGGGATAGAATAAAAATATTTCTTTCAGTGCATATAAATATATATATATATATATATATATATATATATATACCTAGTCAAAAAAGAAACATGGCACTTTATATTTTGATATCTCTGTTTTGTCTTCCTATAAAATACCTTTTTGACCCCTTCCCTAAAATGATGTTAATTCATATCGACTCTAAGTCGTAATAACTCAATACCATGCTAATATGTCATCATTGGTCTGCAATATCTTACACGTTTTAAAACCGTAGTTTGACTGTGTTGTCGGAAAAATGTTAAACTATAGTGTCAGGTTTCTTTATTGGCTGAGCATATATATATATATATATATATATATATATATATATATATATATATATATATATATATATATATATATATATATATATATATATATATATATAAAAATATATTCTGACAAATGCACAACATAGCGATATAAAAAACAAAAATTTGGTTTTTGTAAATTTAAGTAAACAAATAGGTATCAGAATTTAAGGTATAGCGAAATCCAATCCTTTCTTTATTCCGAGTTTGTTGAAAATTTTAATTGAAAAGAACATTGAGAAGTTTACAATCCCTTTGACTCATTAGCGTAAAATATCAAAATGAAGTACTGAGTGTAGTACATACATGTAGAACAAGTCATCAAATTATTATTCAGATAATTTGTATCGTGAATAGACACCTTTCAAAAAAGATTGAATAAGGTCTAAGGGGGTGTTTCTGTGCCACCTAGGGCGATTACCCACGGGGGTCAATTTTATTTGCAACAAAAACATGTTTTCAACATCAATTATATTAGATTCGTCTATTCTTGTGGTCTATTTTATCCTAAAGAATGCAGTTGGTGTAGTTAAAAAGTTCAACATTGCGAGGCGGTATAGAGTGGCAAGTGACACACAAAAGGTAGTTCAACGGGTGAAGGGAGGACTAATGATGCCTCATTATGGGCTGATATTCAATTCCTATCGTCATTAACAGAATGACACTTTTTCATCAATTAGCTTAATCTTTTAACACGAATAAGTATCATCAACAAAAAGCTGTGATTTCAATAGAACTTTTTCAGAAAAGATGTTTATTCCACCGCAGGACACATGTTAAATTTACTTATTCTTCGTGTCTACTGGCGTGACATTCTCTATTTTCCACTTGCATAGTTATATTTTGGATAAAAGTGAATTAGTTGGGATAAAAATACTAAAAAACTCGAATTTATATCTGTTTAAAATTTCAATATCCATACTACAGTAACGAATCAATTTCATTATAATTACTTCATTTTCATCGGTGGATTCTATGGTGTGGAAGAAATATATAGAGAAATATGTTGTTATTATTAGTCTCCATGACAATCTGGGTCGGCAAACGGGAAATAAAAACATAATTTTTTTTTATTTGCAGAAAATTTCGAAATTCAATTGATACAACAAATTAGAGATACGTTAAAAGATCACAGTTGGAAACGGCACTAAACACATAAGTTAATGTTATTTATGGTTTGCATAAAAATTGTACATTTCTTATGTAATAAATCATTATAAAATGAATGCGTTTCTTTCTCTCAAATAAATAACACACCGTAGTACTTTTATATTCATTAACTCCGTGATGTATATTTATTCTAGCGCTTGCGATGGACAAGTGGTCAAGAAGTCGACCAGCAAACAATAGGTTTCGATCTTGGGTGATTCCAAAGACTTTAAGAAATGGTAGTAACTGCTGCTTCAGCAAGTATTCTGCATATGATATGAAAGTCACAGTTCTTTCACAATAGACTTAAAACCAAGGTCACGTGTCATGACAGACTTGGTAGAAAAAGAACCGTAACTATATTGATATCTATAGCATAGGTAAAAAATTTGATACACTTCACCTAAAGCACCTAATTTCTCCATGTAATTGACAACTTGTTGGGGTTTGTAAA
Organism: Atrina japonica; assembly: GCA_030159075.1. Lineage (NCBI taxonomy): Eukaryota > Metazoa > Mollusca > Bivalvia > Pterioida > Pinnidae > Atrina > Atrina japonica. The sequence continues at coordinate 498,721 of BROG01000548.1, forward strand.
AGGATAATACAAAACCAAATACATGTATTTATTACATTTTAAAAAGAATTATTAATTAAATAAGAAATATTACATTTTTCATTAATTCATCAAAATACAGTACCAGACCACTCATAAAAATCTGATTAATTAATCCCATCTATACTGTAAATAATGATCATTTTCAATTCATTGTTTGATTATAAACTGATCACATTTGCTATTAAATGCCAATAAATGGTGTTGCTGTAGTAAAATCTTTAGGACACGCACTATAGATATGACGTATCAAGAAGGGATTTTCGTGTGAACTATTTATAACACCGTATCGAAGCTAAACAAAATGACTCCGTACGGACTTGTTCTGTCTCGATTCAAAAGCAGACGATATTATGTTTTGATGGAGTGGGTTTAAGTGGCCGAAAGACAATGGAAATGTTTAATGTATCCACTATCTAGGTCATCATTTTTTTTAAATTTTTTAAAAAGTTTTTAAAAACATTCAGTGGAACTGGAGATACAGTACAAAAGATGAGCATCGAATTGAGCTAACTTCGATTTTGAAGCAAGTTTGCTGTCCAGGTCTATCGATAACTTTGGCATGATCTTTGAGGCATCAAGTGATGTATTTCAATCAAAACCATAGGTGCGCAGAAATCCTTTTTAGAACGTAATAGTTTCCTCCAGGCTTCAGTTTTCATTGAGAATATTGCGTTCTAAAAATATTTCCGAGCCCCTGAGTCAAAATGTGGTTTGTTCACATTTCACAAGCCGTAGACTACACTGTGGCCTACATGTACAGAATATCGGGTAAATCTAGGGCTAGCGGAACTTAACTGGAAAATGTAATAAATAGAATATTTGACAATAGTTTTTGAATAACATATTTATTAAATCTCGTGAGGCGGGAGAATACATATTTAACACGATTGCTACTGTATTTTGTATCTAGCCAAATCACCATTACTATAGGTATGAGAATTAATTATTACGGACTTGTCCGATTCACATAAGATGGCGCAGCGGCCTAAACTTTTGATTATCATATGGAGGACTGTACTTACTTTTCGGTTATGGCAATCTTCACGGGGAAAACAGGAAAAAAACTTAATTTTGAGATTGTGTTGATGTACTATGGATACAACGTAATATAATATAATAAATTGTGTATTGAAATTGTGTTGATGTATTATGTATATAACTTAATGTAATACAATAAACTTTATATTGTGATTGGGTTGATGTAAGACAATAAGCTGTATATTGTGTTTGAGATGATGTACTATGGATATAATGTAATGTAATACAATAAATTATGGATATAACGTAATGTAATACAATAAGCTATATTGTGATTAGGTTGATGTAAGACAATAGATTTTATATTGTGTTTGAGTTTATGTACTATGGATATAACGTAATGTAATACAATAAACTGTATTGTGACTAAGTTTATGTAAGACAATAAACTGTATATTGTGTTTGGATTGATGTATTATTGATATAACGTAATGAATGATTTCCTTCTTCACCTAAAAGTTGTAGTATATCTACACAATTGAAGATTATATTTTACGATTGATATTAATATGAATATAATACATACAATGTCAGTTCTCAAATACAAGATATCTACACCGGCATTCTTACGTATAAGCTATATTTGCATAAACATGAATTGCTTTCTTAAATACATCTGAGTATTTCATGTCTTAAAATTTGACTTACTATAATCATTATAATTGACAAATTAACGTGAGCAGTAACATTTTGCTTGTCTGTTTTCAATACAATTTCATATGGGTATATAGCCATGTATAGTTCCTCTAGATATTAACCACTCCTTAACACATATCGTAATCAATATCATAGTGTAAATATGGAACCGAATCAGCTGGTATGGATGTTTTATCTCTTCGAAATCCGACATATGGAGAAAGCAATACACTGACATTAAGATGTCAAACTCTGAACAGACCTTGATGGCAGCGTGGTGCTAAACCAGTGCGACATGAAATTGTTTATTGTTGGAAGCAATACGAAACTGTGTAATCTCTGAAAATGTCGGACAGGTTTGTCATTTTAACTATCCCTCCTCCAGTTAATAAACTGAAAACCAGCATCATGTAACATGCTATATTTAAAAAGATGATGGTAAGTAATTACACAGATATTTTTATTCAACACAATCTAATAAGATTTGCAGCTATAAAAACATGAAGTGATGCTCGTCATGAGGACTATATATATAAACACGGCATCAGTATAATTATCATCCAGTTAACAGTACTGCATTTCCGAAGGATTGGTTATACTTTTTGGAATTATAGCAGTAGTACAAACCAACTGGTGTTAATATAATGATGTAAACATGAGTAACGGAATGATCGAACGACTGTATCAAGTGTTGTTTTGTTTTGTTCAATAAAAAGTAACAGCAGTAATCTCCCCTTCATCGTTATTCGGTTGCTGACCTTACGTGTGTCTCTCTATAACAGAAGGTAGCATATTTTCATAACTTTATATATCTAAATAGTGAAGTAAAGGTACCATCTAAGGGCACGTAAAGTTGTACTCTATCGATTAATAGAATTGTTGATGTATATTGTCCGCAAGAATTTAGTGTTTTAACTTAAAAAACTGAGAGGAAATCGGCACAAAGATATGAAATGACCAAGCCTCTTTATATACAATATATATGACATTCATAGTGGTATGTTTGATATCATAGACTTAATACCAAGGTTATTGTTCCGCAAACAGGTCCATTCAAATATTTAAGATGATTGTTTTGGTCAACAAAACTTCATCAGTTGACCGGAGCTCGAGTTTAAGATAAATGATACGAAAAGTGTTTTTTCTTCACGTGCGGAGTGACAACTTTAAACCTTTGCAACAGACCATTTCAATAGACCAAGGATTCCGAAACGGAAAGTAGAATCATACAAGGCCAAATACCAAGTATTGCTTATTTATGTATGTCTATAAGTGATGCTATACTATATGGATGAATTAATCCAGTAATACACAAATGCTTTGAATATAAAGGTATTATTGTGTTTGGTTTCTGTTTGGTTATATTATTTTGTATTGCCGTTTTATTAACCAAATAACGTGAATGTGTTTTTCAGGAATAAAGGTATATATGAATATGTAAGTGTAAATTATCATAAAATTCAGATATATAATAACCGTTGTTCCTTCTGTATTTAATCAAACCCTGTATGTGTATGACTTCATAGAATATATATTCTATTTCGCTTTGTCTATTTAGATTACAGTCTTTAAAAAATACTTAATGTACTATTTAGAAAACTACAACGAAATATTGTGAAAATTTTCAGCTTTCCATGCAAAATCACATGAAGACTTCTTTCATCCCCTGGGAAATCAAAAATTGAATATATGATAATTTCAATAACAATATACAAATGTACAAAGGTTTTATTATTAAGTACGTCTTTTATTAAATATCATAAACAATACCAAAGTTATTACAGGTAAACATTGGACATACACAGACCTGTGGGAAAAGTAGAAATATGATCCGGTGTCATGATAGGAGTAGAGTTTGTCCCTGCCGATCGAACACACCTGCATCAAGTCCTTATTTAAACCGAAAACAATACCTTGAAAATGAGAAACATTTCGAGGATTATATGTTCAACACCTCATATGGAATACTTCTCGATGCGAATTAAAATGAATATTTTAAAAAATGGGGCGTATGGAAAGATATTTGACCATTGTTTACTAGAAATAAGAAACGTCTTGAAACATACCATAGCAATATTTGCCACAAATGAGACCAGATCAAACTCGATTTATGTGTGCTATAGGCATGTGATGCGAAGGAGTAAATGAGACCGAAATTTTGAATTTTGAATGTTGTTTTACGCCACACTAAACAATCTCTATATGATGGCGGCAAGTTTTTAATGTTGGCGGAGAGAACCTGGTTACAATGTACCGCAAGTAAACGGGCAAATATCCTCATAAAAATCAGTTTAGACCGAAGCGGGACTGCGCTGAAGTGAGACACTACATTATTTAAAGGACGATACTCTAATCACTAAGTCACGGAGACCGCCAAAAGAGACCAATGTTCCCTAAATATAAACGTCTAGGAATATATTGCAGAATTAAGTTAAAAAATAGCAGTAAATGAGATTCAAGTTATATATAGCGATAAACGACAATTATATGCTACACAGATTTATGATTGTTATATAACTGTAAGAGCTGTTATATATATATATATATATATATATATATATATATATATATATATATATATATATATATATATATATATATATATATATATATATATATATATATATATATATATATATATATCTATACAAACTCACCATACCCCGATTGGGGTTCGAACTATCGAAGTATGGCATCAACTACCTGACTCTCATGTTAAACGCCCTAACCACTCGGACATCTTCGCTATAATGAATGTTTCGGTTGCGGTGTCCAGAGATAGAGGTGAAAGTTGTTCATATCATGTAAATAACAATGGATCTGACGATGCGTATAGAGAAATACAAGTATATATATAAAGCAGATATATCACTACAACATCTTGGAAACTTGATCGTCGATTGTTTGTTTTATTCATTGTTGTTTAACGTCCCACTCAACTCGATCGACGATTTCTCAAAATAGTATTCGTACTGTCTCAAGATTTTAAATAAAGTAAAGTTAATCCCAGTTTCTCATATTATTTTCGTGATTCCAATAGGTTTCATACAATTTTCAATGTACCGAATGATAGCTTGTTTCATAAATACGCATGATCATCGGACAAAATTAAACTTCATAGTTACCAAAGCTGGTTAAAGGTCTTAAAAGGTAAAACTACCTGGCACAGATGCCATTTAGGAGGTGTATTCAAAACTTAAAGACTTATACTTTGGTATCTGAGATGCTTTAAATTTGCAAGAATCTTACAGATGTGAATTGTTTTCACAACATGTCTTGAAAACATGAAGCCATACAGAGGTCCCACTGATTAAGAGTCTTTGACGTGTGACTGTAGACAGTGGAACCTCGCTTTTAAAACAATCGAACTGAATGATTCTGAATTTGAGTGAGATTTTGTACTTGAAAGCTATTTGCCAAGAATCTGGAGATTTTGGGTCTGAAATAAGAGATGGCTTTCTAATTGAGGTGGTTTTAAGGCGAGGTCACATTATGTATATATATATATATATATATATATATATATATATATATAAATATATATATATATATATATATATATCTCTCTCTCTCTCTATATATATATATATATATATATATATATATATATAATTTTGTATATCTAATGTTTCGATTAATCTCTTTTCTATTACAAAGTTTACTGGACAATAAATCAACATTTCCGTCGTATAAATTTACTTTGATGACCATTATTTCCTCTTTCGCTTAAGAGAATAATGAAAATAACAGAAGAAGCAACATTTCAATGTAATACGTGCTAGTGCTTCCTTCCAAACATACATCATAGAGGACACAAATTGTTATTGCAGGCTTTTTAAAGTCTTATTTCCTGCACTGGCCTGGAATCAATTGTCTCACAATTCATCCATCATACTTGAATGCAAAAGTGCAATGGGTGCAGTGTAACGATAACGATAAATTTTATAAAATGTATCGCAGATATTATCTATCATTCTATCCATCCATCCATTCAGTCACCCATCCAACCATTTATCTATCTATCTATATATCTATCTATCTATCTATCTATCTATCTATCTATCTATCTATCTATCTATCTATCTATCTATCTATCTATCTATCTATCTATCTATCTATCTATCTATCTATCTATCTATCTATCTATCTATCTATCTATCTATCTATCTATCTATCTATCTATTGATCCGTCCCTAAGCGTGTCTATAATTGTATTTTGGATTACTTTGCATAAGTCGAGACTTAATTTTTATCATCATTCTTTCTTTCTATCTATGTACAATCTAATTTTTTAAATTTCCTTGCATGTATTTCATAGATAAAATCTACATGTTATCTTGAGATACATTTATTGTAAATTTAACTTGATTATACTGTCAGCCCTGGAACGCATTGTTTTACAATATTGATGCATATATGTAATCAATGAATATTCGATACACTAAAAGAATGTATTATGTTGACACAAATACAATATCTTTATTCTGAAATTAGTTATATATAAATATGTTTGCTATTCGTGCTTTACAAATTAAAGTGTCGGTCTTTGCTTTCAAGATAATTTAAAGTATATTTAAATGTAAGAATATATATATTATTTGTTTTGATAATTTCTATCCATTTCCAATGTTTGACATTCAAGCCATGTTTGTTTCACCTGAGTTGCACAAGAGAACGCCCATTCGAGACATGGCACAGGCACTTCAAACGTATAGTAGTAACTATATGTACTACATCATTTATTTGTATAGATTTGATGAAGTACAACCCTTTATATCATCATCTGATAAAAATGTCATCTGCATACACGAGGGGTGATAAGAAATATTAAACAGCAAGTCTAAATGAGGACACGTCCCTAATCGTGACTTATTAGTCATTGTGTTTTAGACCTAGAAGAAATCGACCTAGTACCGTCCTAGAGGACCCGCACCTGGTTAAGTAGAGGCAACCAAAATAAGGTACAACTGTCTACGTGATGGGAAATATGTTTATCAGGATATAAAAACGACATTCCTTGTTCTTGTGAAGTAACTAAAGTGAACATCATGTATGGCGACAGTTTGTATTAAAATACGCCATATATATATATATATATATATATATATATATATATATATATATATATATATATATATATATATATATATGCCTATGCGAAATATATGACGGACAAGACATTAAATCTTAATCAAAATTATACTTTATATTCCATTTGCATTATCATTATACATCTTTAATTCCCACTGGAATTGAAAGCAATTTCATGATATCTATCGGTTTTTTTCTTTTCGTCAATATTAATAATTGCATGTGAGGTGTATGTGGGTCTAAATATCCAAGTTGTTTTATCTGAAGAAAATTCAATATATCATTCAAACTCTACCATGTGTATCAAAATCAGTCTATGTATACCGTGAAATGCAAAGTGATGGCCATACAGTAGAGAAAATTTTCTCCACGGGAGTGATGGGTTCCTAAAACTTACATTTCCTAAGAATTGATCCACCCGGAAACACATTGTCATTTTTACATTAGCGAGAGAAGCACGTATTAACGGGATTGAACATGTCATAGACACATGTCGGAATGACTAGTGTTAACATTTCTGTGATGACACTTATTATTATCAAAGAATAATAGAAATGCCTTCATACTGTGAAAGAAAGGGAAAATTACCCCCATGTTAGTCTTAGCTGGTTGTTACTGTTATTTTACCGCGCACTCCAGCATGGCGCGGAAAATGCCTATTGCGATTTTGCCAGTAAGCAGACGACACAAAATGTCTTATTATTCTCGGTTAGCCGGTGGTCCTCAATAATATTGATACAAAACAGAAACTTGTAGGTTACGTTATAATTGGTTGCGCATATATGTACATACATTTTACTACGTTTTGAAAATTTAAACCACATTAAATTTTGTGGGGAATGATGAATAAAACAAATAAAAATATGAAAA